>JAODVQ020326306.1:0-11977 GCA_025400075.2 Phenganax stokvisi
ACACATAGAACATTCAAAAATTATAAAGGTATTGTCGTGTGAATACACGCGACTTCCATTTAGAGAAAAATGTAAGCTCTTTAAAAACTAATTGGTACTTGCCATAGAAGGAATCATTTTTGCACACAAATTATATATGACATTTTGTGCCTACAATAAAAACGTTTTTAGGAACAATTTTCTCTGGGTAAACGGCAGAATATTTCCACGAACAACAAGATTTAACCATGTACAGTAGCCTGAAGGCCCGCGTTAAAGCAGACCCCATGGGGTAAAGCGAATTATCCGAACTACCAGAACGGGATATTGGTAACTCCACAGAAAAATGTTTCGCATTCTGATTTCTTTGATGTTTGCGTTTGTCAGAAGTAGTACTTACGACACTTTACAGTCTACTAGTTTGAACTGAACAATCTGGCAACTAGAAAATTGGCTATTTCTTAGTTTAACGGCCGATGAATATGGTTTCTTGAGTATCAGTTTTGTGACCAGACAACTGAAAAAGCTGTCAATGAAGTTATTCACCAAAAAATACTTGAAAGTTTTTACTAACAGCGAAAAACTCTTCATTCGGTTACCGTGCAATTGAGGCTGATGTTCAGAGCGTAATGACCACCATCGCGTATGTTGTAGACTCTTTCAACAATGGTCCTGAAGTCATTGCTGTAGCTTTTTTCAACATGTCTTCAGGCATCATTGCTTCACCAGATGTAATGGCTGGCTGTCCTGCTGAATGTCTTCGAGATGGGAGATGCGGGCATTCATCAAACGGGAGACGTTAGCTAGAGAAAGTTTATATTGATTTTAAACAAGTCCTTGCAAAAAATAGAGCTGAAAACATTTTCAGATGCAATGCATCCAAGCGAAGAGCAGAAGTACTAAAGGAAAAGGCTGTGAACATAAAAAGGGTTAGGAGTTTTGTCTCCACTTGTCGACCACCATTAGTGTGATGTACGCGGCATCGATCTAGAGATACTTTTGTGCTGCTTGAATTAATTTTTCTCATATATGTATTCGTTAAATTCGTTAGCAACATGTGAATGCTGCCTCCACTAACTGTTATATCACTCGATGTCTCTTTCATTTCTTCATGAGATTCCAAACAGAAGTGTGTGGATCAAGGAATGGAATGCCGCATCAAATGAGTCTCAACAGTTTGCAAAAGAATATGGGCGTTCTGGCTAAACAAATCCTGAAACAATTAGTGCATTTAGCATGCAGCATGCAATGTTCAGGCTGTAACACGGCAGTAGGCAATAAAATTGAAGAGCGAAATAAGTATCTGGCCAATTGTTAAAATCAGCACAATTTTGAAGAAATTTTTTTGGGAATTTGAAAAAAAATGATGTAGCTGTCATGCAAAGTGTCACAATAATCATTGCTTATCATCAACAGCGCCACTCAGTATAGCACTACTGAATGGATTTATACATTGTAAATGTACCTATAAATGCAACAACGCCTTCCTTTAAGCAAAATAACCGACTCTTCCTTTAAAGAAATGAGACTTCCATCTGTTTGGAAAGTTGCTAATGTAATCCCACTACGTAAAGTAAAATCTGTGGAAAACCGAAACAAACATTTAAAACCTATATCCTCGACAGCGTGTTTGTGAAAGGTTGCATAAAACTTTGTGATAAAAGACTATGTTAAACCAGTTTTAAATATCTTGGATACTATTCAATACGGTGCAATAAGTCTTCCACTATTCACGCTCTTGTCCATATGGTGAATTTTTGGGTGAAGGAAATGATGGTAATAGCGCCACTATTTCGACCATCCTTTTGGATTACCGAAAGGCCTTAATTTGACCTAATCGATCATCGCAGACTTGTTGAAAAGCTTTGTGTTCTAGACTTGCCCAATTGTCTAGTGAACTGGATAATCAATTTCTTGTCAAACCGTTAACAGCGAACTAAACTTGCTGATGAGTACTCTTCCGAATGGGGTTCAGCTCCCTCTAGAGTCCCACGGGGCGTAAAACTGGGTCCCTGGCTAGTTTTATTGCTACTAAATGATATGGCACTTAACAACGATAAAAATGCCTATTTGTGGAAGTACGTTGATGACATGACATCTTCAGAAGATGTAGCAAAGGGGCTTTCAGGTTATCCAAAGAACATAGCTGACAGCGTTGCTCAATGGTACTCCAAGAATAAACTAAAACTAAACAACGCAAAATGCAAGAAGTAAGGATATGTTTTGCAAAAAACTATGAAGTCTTTCAGTTGATCAAAGTGAATGGAAAAGCATAAAATGTTTTTAAAAGTGTGGAGGTGCTGGGTATCACGGTAACTGTATAATGACCTCTCATGGGCTACTTGCATAAATAATTATAACAAAAGCAGCGAAACGGCTACAGTTTCTTGCGCCATTAAAAAGAGCTAAATATCCTCGAAAGGATCTCGTCCTCTTTTAAATCACATGTATCTAATCTATCCTGATCTATGCAATCCCATGCATTTTTCTATGCTTTACCGAAGTATCTTCAAAATGAACTGGAACGTCTACAAAAGAGGGGATTTTCAATCATTAACCCTGGATTAACGTATCATGAAACACTGTCAGAAGCGAATATTCGCATCATTTTGTTACATGGTGACAAAATATGTAAGGGTTTTTTTTTGCTGTGAATGACAAAAATTAGATTACTGCATGCAGTCCTCATCTAGATCAAACAGAGTTATTTGCTAGCTCATCAAGTAGGAACATTTGCACTTCCTTCTTACACGCAATGTCCTAGGTCTGGTCCGGACTTGGAAAAGTGTTTTACCTTTCTCTGGGAAGATTTCAAACCTCCAAAACCTTAATAAAAAAGTTCATTTCACTCCCACCCGCAAGCTCTTTTGGAACACTAGCCACGCCTTTCTAGAAACATTTTAAAAAGCGCTGTCAGGAACTGCGGCGGATACAGAATTTGGACAAGGGCGGTGAAATTCTAGACTATTTTTATTTACATTTAAAAATGTCAAACGCGTCGTCTGACTCTGACGTAATTGCAAAACTTAAATAACATGTATCGGGATAAGAAAACATTTAAAGAATTTAAACGAACAAGCACAAAGTTACAGAAGCTTGAACAAACAGTTCTTTGTCCAGTGATATCTAGCTGGTTTTCGGACGACTCGACCAGACCTCGTGACGATGTCGTTTGTTGGTTTTGCTGCACTGGGTAGAGTCGTGATTTTGAGATCATCATTGGCAAAGTCATTCCGCATCTGGAAATTGTCTTTGCATGGAAGGAGGTGGCGGCGGTTGTGTTTCCTTTCTCGTTGAGGATATGATAAGACTGTGGTTCAACACTGTGTCCTATTACTTCACCAAGTTGATTCCATTTCTCCTCTTCATTTGTGCAGATTCGAAACCCCAGTTCCTGGTTGAGTATCAGGCAGGTCTTTAGCGTGCAGGTCGTACCGTTCTTTGATCTGGTCCCTGTTAACTTTGGGAGAACAGGTAGGAGAAAATTCAGGTTGGATTAAGGAAGGCAATGTGGAAAGTGTTTGGCGACTGAAGAGGTGTGCAGCGGGTGACTGATCGTCATTTCCAGGAGTGTTGTTAAGGATTAACATGGCAAGGTAAGGGTCTTTGTTGCCATCATGTGCCTTTTTCAAACTCTTCTTAACGCTTTGGATTGCTCTTTCCACGAAGCTATTAGACTTCAAGAAGTGAGGGCTTGACTTTGTGTGTTTGAAGTCCCATTCTTTGGCGAATTGCTTGAAACATGCTTTATATGCTGCATGAAACATGCTGTATATTCTGCACTATTTTCGGTATAGAGCTCTTTGGGAATGCCATGTCGGGAAAAAATGTTCTTGATTTTATTGACTACAGTACAGCAGCGCTCGATTTTTCTGGGAGACGTTCAACTTCAACGAATTTTGAGAAATAGTCCGTCACGATAACGTAGTCATGTCCATTAAGGGAGAAAAGGTCAGAGGCAACTCCGATTGTAATTTGTAAACTCCTTACCCAAGATGACTTCCAACAAGAAGCAATATCGTATTACTGTTATTACTGTTATGACTGTGTGCATTGACTAAACGATGTTGTGACGTAAACTAACTAGGTGCGAAAAACTGAACCAGATTATATAAAACGAGTGCTAAATCAGTAAATGTTACTGCAAAGTCGAATTATTGTGGCGTATCTATAGTGCGACGTTACACTAAGCATCTGCACAGCTGGCGATCGGGTTTGGAGACGATGAGTAGAGCATTTACCCGTTCCGTTGGTTTCTCGACTGGTTTAATAACATTGAGCTCAACCATACGCTGCAGTTTCTCTTTGAGCCTTGGCTTAAGGGCAAAGGGTACTTGTCTGACAGGAATGATTACTGGTTTCACATCATCTCTCAATTCAATGTGATGTGTTTACTTCAGACATCCAATTTCTCCGAAACAGTTAGAGAATTCCTTTTCAATAGGAGTGTGGGATTGGACTTCTCTTGAAATTTGTTACACTTCTTTGATTGAGCTCAACTTGTCGCAAGTATTTAATCCTAGTATGGGTACAGAATCTGAGACCACAACTATGAAGAGAATGGGAATGACTTGTGCCCCGTATTTGACTTTAGCAATGCACTTACTTGCTGCAGAGATAGTGGTGCCATTGTATGCAGGGAGCTGGACTTTTGTTGGTTTGAGCTTATGTCTAGGCAATAGGTTGGAAAGTAAGTGCTTTGGAATTATATTGCACTGTGCTACGGTGTCTATCTTGAAGTTGACATCGGTTCTATATATGTCCAGTGTGACAGACCAGTCTGACTTAGCATTGTTGACTGTGAAAACCTTGTTGGTAGCATTGGTTGGCATCGATGCAGGAGTTGTAGAGTTTTTCCTATTATAATCAGTTGGGGGTATTTTCACTGGTATCAGTGACTTTAACCATATCGATGAAAATTTCATCATCAGAAGAGGTATCCTGCTCAGTAACACGTTTGACTGACTTTTGAGAACAGCAAACAGCAAAATGATTTTCACCGTTACAAGTCCTACATCGTTTCCCATAGGCTGGACAGTTGCTTCGCGGGTAGGAGCCATTACAAATTTACATTTTATATCATTGGTAGATGAGGGGCCCTAGCTAAGAACTCTTTGGGTTTTTTCTTTTAACTGATGAACTTGGTGAATATCTGACAGCTGTTGATGTTTTTCCAGTTCTTTGTATGTCGCTTACCTCTGCAGCAATATCAGCATCGATGGCCTTCACACGTGTCAAATCGGCGTCACATTGCGTAGGGGTCTTTCATGAACGAGTTGATCAGCCGCCCCACAAACAATCGTGTCTTTAATCAATGAATCAGTTAGTGCTTCAAATTCACACTCAGCGGCTCGTTTCTTCAGTTCTATGACAAATGATTGAACACCTGACCTTCATGTTGGCTATACTGATGGCGAGGGATAGTGATATTCTTTCTGGAACTACAGTATGCACCGAATTTCTCTAACACAACCTTGAGTTTCAGCTTGCCAGTGCCTTGGGAAAAGGTGAATGTCTCTTAAATTTCGCGTCCTGTCGGGCCAATACAGGTTAAGAGAATGGACGTTTTCACTTTATCGCTTTTAGAATCGAATTCAGTAGCAGTGCGGTGAATATTGAAGTGTTTTTCCCATATTTTCCATCCATGCGAAATGTTTCCTTCAAAGGAAAATGGCGTCGGTCGTCGAAGCTTATCTATAAATGACTATCAGTCTCATCAGTAGAGATAGATTTGCAGCCAATTTCGAGGAGAAGCGAGATGTAGCCTCAGTAAAGAACGACCAGTCGATGACAAATATAAAAAGTCGCTTATCAACGAGTTTGGGTAGCGAAAAATCCCACTTTATGGCACCATGTGCTATTAAACTACAAGTACAGAAGTAACAGAATACAAAATGATTTATTTTGGCGCGAATGCGTAGTCTGACGTGTTGCATGACTTAAATAACATGCGTCAGGATAACAAAACATTTAAACGAATATGTAACACCCTATTCACCACCCAGCTTGTATCCGCTCCTGGACTGTTGGTCAGAGTCTTAACAAATATTTCAGACATTAGTCAGATTATAACTCTTCGGCCAACGATAGTCTACGAATATTTTTGTTATTTAAATATATCTAAAACGCATTAGCGTAGAACTGGTCATCGAATTCGCAGTTACAACCACTATCCAAGCAGCAAGCGCACAGGCTTCTACGCCAAGCCACTAAACTATAAATAACAGTGATATCGTATTGCTGGAATAGTATTTGTACTCAACCTGAACTTCCAGAAGATTACTATACATATGGGATAAATGTTGAATGTACTGATAATATTTAAACCGAGTGTGTACAATTGACAACACAATATTTCTCACATAGCAGCGTCGAATATGACACCTAACAACGCCCATGCTTATCTGCTTGAACGTTTACATGCTCGTGGCATCATTCAACCAGTATTGCAGTCTATCATAACAGAGTTGGTAATCTGGCTTTTTGCGGCCAAAAATCTTAATTTTGGCTTTTTTGTTACTAGTTTGGCCTTGGAAAAAACTGTTTGCTTATTTGGCTCTATTTTCATTTCTTAATAAATTAGCAGAAATTCCCCTTATTTTTAGTTGAGCTAATTGCCAGACAATGTTAATTGCGCCATAAAGCAGCATGTACTAATATTGTATCGTTCTCAGAGGACAAACAACAACTTAAATGTATTAACCCCCTCCACTTAGATGTCAGGAAAAACCAACGAAAAACTGCGAAAGTAACCAGTGACGCCTCTCCTATATGGAGCGGTATCAGGTTCAGCAACGTACGATTAGCTGTTGACACGACATTTCGTCTTGATTATAAAACGTTTCGTCCTGACGATACCACGTTTCGTCCTGATTATCAGACGTTTCGTCCTGATGATACGACATTTCGTCATCAGTTTTTGTTGCATGCCTTATAAGGCATGCAACTTTCTCATCGCTAAAATTTCGAGTTTGTCTGAGTAAGTGTCCGTGCAGTGGTCAATCACGTGGCAGATACGAAGTACGACAAATACCGAGATTTTCCGAAAAAATTTACGAGCGCAATAGGCATAATTATATTTGAATTATGTGACAAGTGATCATGTGATGTGAACATTCGCGGGTTTTCTTCGCATGCTGAATGTTTTTCAAGCAAGTACAAGGAAAAATTATACTCTTCGTCGTAAATTTACAGTATCAAACCGTTTAGAAAACAAATTGAGGTAAGTACGGCTTTCGCTGTTTTTAATATACGTTATATTATGTATTTGCTGCCATTTGGAGCCATTGCATGTGCTGGCACTGCTTTATTTCTCATGTGTTATTTTAGTATTGCGTGAAATGCCACGCTAGCTATCATAATAATGAACTTTATAGTCAATATTTGGTGATATGTGTTAGTGCAGTTGTATTTTTTCCTGATACGTTCCTTTCCTCACTCGTTGCAGAAATTTTTGGAACCTGAGCTAGCGCAAGTTCACGTGGTTGTTGTAGACAATTTTATCCCCAGCAAAATATGGAATCACTAGCATAGAAATGTGCACTTGAAGAATATTTCATTTGCCAGGAGAAAATTGTCCGAGCAGCCTGCTTTTCTCTCGAGAAACAGACTAACGTGAAAACAATTACACACACAAAAACCATTGTTCAGCAACAGAACGTACAGCGAACAGATTCAAGTCCAAGTCTACATATATTTATGACCAAACCCGCCAAATTCACCATCCTTTAAAACGACCAAGTTAACTTCCAGTATTTAAATAAATTGATAGCTAGCTCAACCCATGCTGTAAACCTTTCATCTGCCAATATACTGCATCTGAACAATGCCTGACAGTAAAAGGTCGAGTTGTAGAAATATGCAGCATCAAGACAGTTAATGCAACTTTTCAAGGAATATAACACTGGAAATCATGGTAAGAGCCACAAC
This sequence comes from Phenganax stokvisi, assembly GCA_025400075.2. Lineage (NCBI taxonomy): Eukaryota > Metazoa > Cnidaria > Anthozoa > Malacalcyonacea > Clavulariidae > Phenganax > Phenganax stokvisi. The sequence goes on from JAODVQ020326306.1 coordinate 7,909, forward strand.
AGCCTGTGTGAAGACTTTGCTGTGGCAAGATAATCTTGGCACTGTTGAACTTGACAAACTTGCAAGATTGAAACTTTATGAGTTAAGATCGGCATTTCAACACTACTAAATCAGAGCCATTAACAACTTCAGAATTAACATGAAATATTATTCAGTTGTCTAGTCCCTTTGACCGAGACATATAGCCGACCCGTGTTTCAACATCTACCATACCAACGAAAATATTGGGAATCGCAATGCATGCAAGTGCATCTCTTGTAAATGCTGCCAGAACAAGGTACAACCAAGACCGAAGAATGATATCTTGAGAGTGAGCCAATCCTGCATGCTATGTCACCCAGACCTGTAAACCTATGAATATCAGTGGACCCTTGATGTGTTTGTCCAGAACAGTCGTTTTCGCAGCAACCTAATACATCTCCCAATGGACCTTTAACCTTATAGACAAAATTTCCAAAAATTTTCAACTAAGAATATCTTTTACCACAGGCTGAAAGAGCATCCTGAATTTAGTAAAACTGCCATATTTGGTTGCAAAATGTTGTAAAATAAGGAAAATATAGCCGTGCAAAGTTGGCAAATTTTGTATATTTTTCTATTACGCGCGAGAAATTAATAACCCTTTCGAGAACATGGGTATCCATTTCCCGCACGTAATAGAAAAATACACAACATTTGCCAACATTGCACGGCTATATTTTCCTTATTTTACAATACTTCACATCCAAACTTGGCAGTTTAACTAAGTTCAGGATGTTCTTTCAGGCTGTGGTAAAAGATTTACCTACACAGTAAAAAGAAAAGGGCCACTTTGACCCCAAAAACGGGGCCAAAATAGCCCTTTAGTTTTTAAGGGAATAAACAGGGAATCGGCGATGGCATCTGGATATCTGATTAAGTCAGAGAATGCAGCAGCGACAAATTTTGTACTTTTTACGTCAACCTGTTCAATCGAAAATATTAAAACTCTGTGGATTGAAGTGATGGCATAAAACCTTACATTTTTACTTTGATTCTTACATTCGCAGCTGCTTTCATTCTGAATTATTGCGCGCAAAACCGTTTGAAAACAATTGGAGACCGTATAGAGCCGGTTACGTTTCACGCCTAACAACGATACGTTACTGATTTATGAACGCATGATTTCAAGCATGTTTAAAGCAACGCGTTTGAAATCCAAGGTGCAAGCTCAAATGCAAATGGCTGCAGTTCATTTAGCTCTTCTGGCTCTTTTCAAAACTTGTACTAGAATTAGGTTTTTTTATGTCATTTGGCTTTGGACATGCGCAGAAGCCTACCAATCTTGTTTTATACTCGTATCATCACCAGGGTTTCCACTCACATGAATGTTTCCTTGCAATAGAAATTTTCGGCCTTTGTAAGGAGAAATGCAAGGAATTGAAAAACACAAAGAAATTGGAAGGGAAAGAAGTTATATAATGAAATTGCAAAGATATTTACAATAGTTGATAAAACATCAAAAAAGTAAAATACCGTACACTGTCTTTCATAAATACAAGCGGTTATGAGAACAAGAACAAGATCCTGCATGGCTAAACTGTATAACCGGCTATATTCCGTCAATAAAATTAAATATGCACAATTCCCATCAAATGTAGCTTGGTCTGTTATTTACACGCTTGCGAGGCAGATCGAAGGCTTCGAAGCAACAATCAAGTTTGAAGAAACGTGCGGATTATATAATGGATTAATAGTCGAATTTCAAAGCTAATACAAAAAAACTAGCATCAAGTAGAAGTAATAGAATGTCGTGTTTAGCGAGTGAACAACAAAACACACACTGATTTCTGAGTGCATCTGCAAGGATATCTACAGGGTAATTTAAAGATTTTTGCAAGGAATATCGAGACGGAAAATAAGGAATTTTCGGATGCAGGAAAGTTTTTCAAGTTTGAGTGTGGAAACACTGGTCGGCACTGCGTGTTGTGTGTATTCCGAAAAAGAAGCTACACTTAACGTCTGTCTTCTGACATACTGTTACCGAAGATTCTTCAAATTGTATGGTAAGAAGTAAGAACTCGACTTCTTTCGAACATAATAGTGTTAGGAACAATTGTCTCTTGGCTCACATTTAGCTACATGACGTGGCGCAATCACTCCATTGTATAATTAATGCCTGGTATTCGTTTACTCTTTCTTCACTCATACCTTACATATATAGCGTATACTTTTGATATTGAAAGCACGAAATATTCACGACAATTGGCTATGTCGTATATAACGACATTACAGATTAAATTAAACTTCAATACCACGGAATATTGGTATTTTTGCAATTTAGATGTCAATCTGTAGGCTATGCGGCTACAGCTGTTTGAATTTGATCGGAAGCGGATGACAAACTTCTGGCGTTAGACTATCGTTTTCTATACTGCGACAGGAATATATAACTTGTTGTGAGACTGTTGTAATCAAGGTTATAGATACTAAACTAACTTGAAGGATTAAGTATAACTTCTCAGGATGCTATGCCAGTAAACATTGCTGAGCAACATGCTTTGTCTTTGTGGCGAACAAAATATTGAATTGTCTCAACAGTCGTTGAAATTGAAAGTGCTGGGTCATTGACCTTGCGACGGTTGGATAGTTTTACTTACGTAGCTGGGAAAATTATGATTGACGGAAATAAGAACAAGAGGGAAAATTTGCAGTCCTAAACAGTTTTGATATCAAGATCGAACTTAGTCTTGGCCTAGCCTGTTGTTGCGCTTGCGTCAGAGTTCTCCCCTGGATGAGTAAATACCAATCCTGTGGCAGTTTTGGAGTAGAAGTAATCGAACAAATGTTGCGCAAGATTGAAAGTTAATTAATACTGTTTATTTGAAGAGCAGGAGTTTCCGACTAAGAAAAGACAAATATTGCATCTGTGCCATAATTCATGTTTTTAACTTGTAAATTATAATACCTCCCGCTCTTGTGTATTCAAGGTTAAACCATGATTAAACACTCGCCTTCTGTGAGTGCATTGTGGAGATTTACGTCTACGAGTCACGTCACGAGCAAGTGGCAAGACGCAAATATTGCTCGGGGCGAAGTCCAGAGCATTATGGAAATATGCGCGGGCGATCAGAAATGTCGATCGTGGAGTCGTCGATCGTCAACAACCAAACGTTTGGGTGACAGAGTCAAGCAGCACATTCCACCTGGCATTCGAAATAAGACTAAGCCTGTAAAAAAACAGCCATTAGAAGCCGTAACTCTTCCCAATAGATTACTTGCGATTCGGCCATTGCTAAACATTTGTTACTATAAGTAATTCTTGCGCTCAAGCTTAGAAAACTTCCCAATTTAGCTTTCTAGAAAAAAAGCGGAACTCTTTTTGCCTAGAAACCATGCATGGAAGCGGTTCCGGACCTTTATGGTCAAAAAGAATTTGTTTTCAATTTGGTCTTGTTGTGACTCGTTTCAACTCCCACGTGACGGCCATCATTGCATTCACCTCTAGCAGACGCTGCACTTGAAGAGCTGTCTGCCGAAATGCATTGTACTTTTTACTGAGTCAGTTTATTTGGTTATTCCAAGTTTTAGTTTAGTATTATTACTAACTTATTCAAATAGTACTTTTCAGAACTGCAGGATGTCTAAAAAAAAACGTAGTCGACATTTGACATGCTATTGTGAAAGAATTGCTTAATAAGCAAGTGTAATTTTTTGATATTTAGAAAGATCAGGCTTTTAGCTGTTGAATAACGTGTTTTTCATTACATATGCAGCGAAAATGAGCCAATACGAGCCCGATGAAAAATCTTGGTCGAAATTGCATCCTTTCACCTCTGCGCCTAATTTTTGAGATGCTCAACAAATTAAAGAAAACGCAATTAATCAATAACGTGTCAAAAACTGTCTTTATTAGAAAAGATTTATATTTAAAACTGCATCACTATGCATAGATAATTAGCGAGCAACCAAAGTCCCAAAGAGAGCTGATTTTCAATAAGATTCTCGTAGTTTTGCCTGGCGAAACAATAATATCAGTATTCGTTTGAGGTATAAACCATGTATATTTATTATTGCAAAGCTTTCGGTCCGTTAGCCCGGACCTTCATCA
>JAODVQ020326416.1:0-11976 GCA_025400075.2 Phenganax stokvisi
GTTCTCTAGTCTCAAAACTCAGTTTAAACAAAACTTTTGCGCAGTATCGATTTTTAATCTATGTTATTCAGCGCAATTTTGCCAAATTGACGGGGGCAACTTGCAAAAATCAATTTTTAATTTGGCTTCAAATATGGCGACAAGGTTACGGCAAGCTAACCATTTGGTTAACCTAACGACGAACTGCGTTCGCGTTTGATCAGGGTTTACAAAACATAAACATCATCTGCGACTTACTTTACTAACGGGATGCCATCTTGAAAAAGAAAAAAAAAGGAAATTAGTTTGTATATTTGAAATTGTTGAATACAAAACCCTAGTCTCCTTCACAGCTTGTAGTATTAGTGGGTAACATTAAGATTTTAACATCTGAGGACCGTAGGTTAGTTAAAAGTTTGTGGCACTATTTATCAAGCGTTATCCTCGTGAAATAAAGTATATTCCTTCATTGCATGGTTTGTCCATTCAAGTGGGTGCGACGGCCTCTGCTAAGGAGACAATACAACCCATGTACTTATACTAAAACCTTACGAAGTCAAACTTGGTTATATAATGCCATTTCGAATAGATCTTTATTTTGCTCTGTCTAACAGTAGATGATTTTACACATCACGATAAGCATTGATTGGGTCTACAACCAAATTTATATACTGATTCCTCGCGTGTGTTGCCCCATAAAGGTGATTACACCAGGCGATTTAACGCGTCATTATGATACTCTAGAGAAGTTAAGATTTGACTTCCAATACCAACACGACTACGATTTGCCAAGACTAACCAATGAGATGTGTCTTATCTAATTGATCAACTAATCAAAGATGAGTTTAGGTAGCGAAAGGTAGTGTATGGTAGCGCTAGTGGAAATCAGATTTGAACCTCTCTTCTAGTCTACGCAAAACGGTTACCGTAAATGATCGGTCAAGCGCATGGTCAAGGGCCACTACTCGAACAAGTACCGCATTTGGAATCAGAAAAGTAAAATAAGCGTCAACATCGATTAAGCACGGCGCCTTCCATACCAGTGGGACGTTAGTTAAAAAACCTTTATTTCGTCAGAAAAATTTAATACACGTCGCAGTACTTCAAAAATCATTCACAGTTTGTAAATTATTCGCCACTTTTATATCCAGGTTCTGTAGGCGTAGTTTAAAGCCTGTTTTCCACTAGGCGTGGAATTTTCTGTGCGGAAAATCAATCCACCAAACTGATTGGCGGGGAATATAATTCGCCGCGAAGCGAACCAATCACGTTGGTAGATTTATTTTCCACACGGAAAATTCCGCCTAAATGGAAAACGGGCTTAAGTAAGACTCCTGCCACTCAGATTAAACTTCTACAATGAACAACTTGCATTATAGCATTTACGGCCACTGAGCATGACGGTAGGAGGCTGTTTTTGCTTCGAAACGTGAAAAAATGGAGGAGTGATGTATTTTGGCAATACACAGATTTTTCGTTAAGCAAAGACCATTTCTTGCATAAATATGTATGATTTATTCAGTCAACCATAAAAAGAAAAGCGTTCGCTACTTGTAAACAAAATTGAAAGAAAATCGAAACCTTAAAGAGCAGTAAATTTCTCTGAAAAGGCGACGCATTTAAAACGCTTCGAAAAGAATACTTTCCAAAATCCAAACGCACGCAAAAAAGTTGTAGTGTCGCTTCAAGGCACGATTGCGTTAGGACGTTTTTGAAAATACGGCACTGTAGTAGTGGAGCGTATTCAAGTTTTAAGTTCTTTTATTTTTACTTGAGTTTAAATACATTACTTCGCCTCGTAAAGTTTATATTTTTTTCAGATGTTTATTGTTGAAGAGAGCTAGCTGGGTTCAGAAAAGTTTGAGCCATATTGTCAGTTGTTCGTTTGGCCAACTAGAACACTCTCTTCACTTCAGGTTTTCTCGCTACAGTCGAAAGTTAAACGCCAAAATTCATGGAATTTCGGGCTAAAAAAACCCCAAACAAATTGATCACATCAACTCAAACAACCATGACAAAATCACAACAAAAATGTAGAAATTACAAAGCATAAGAATGGCCTTTAAGCTCGATAGAAATAATGTTTCATTTAAAATCTAGAACAGTCCACTATCAGACATGCTTATATTTTATTAAAAATTCTCGAATTGCATGTTGAAGCGTTGGACAAATCTATTCTTGAACGTGCGGCAAGATTTTCACACGGAAAATGCTGCAAAAGTTTTGGAGACGCCTTTTTGTCCAGCTGCTAAAGCTTCGCTTTACTCGAAATTTAGTTTTCACCAAAAAAACTTGTCCACCTCCTTAATTAAGTATTCGAAAATCCACTGTTTCTTCTTAAAAACAAAATTATTCACTGCTACGTCGTCCATTTCATTTCAGTCATGCTTAGCGAGCATTTGTCTAAAAAGCAAGTTGTCCATAAAGCCTGTTTACCACGAGCCCGAATTTTCCGTGCGGAAAAAAAATGTAAAAACGTGACTCGTTCGCTTAAGACTTTTTCGCAGCGAAATACATTGCTAGCCAATCAGTTTGTTAGATTTATTTTTCGCACGCAAATTTCCGACTATAGTGGAAAACGGGTTTACGAACGACTTTTCGTACTCTACCTCACCTTTCTCATCTCGACTCCGTGATTTACAGTATCGTTCAGACACGATAATAATAACAGCAATGATCACAGCTTCAGCAAGAATGCCAATGAAAGGCCATAGAGGAGCTAAAGGATCTACAAACACACAAAGACGATGAAATTTAAGACCATGCACGTTGCGACACTCCAGACTTGTGTTTTCATCACACATTATAAAGACCCTTGGTTTTATCAGTAAAATAATATCATAGCTACCTCAAAATCCTTTGTCTTACGAAGGACGATTATTCACGAATTTACCTCATTAGCTAAACATGAGGTACGATTAGTTTCTAATCGTACCTCATTTCCAATCGTACCACGGGTTGATTAGCTACTAATCGTACCTCATCGTTTATGCGTGCAAATTCTACAAATGGACAATTGATTCACAAACACAACAACACTCAGACTCATACATACGCGTAACAGCTGTTGCACGTATAGAGTGGTTGGTGAAATTCCCAACTAACAAATGGTTCAGTATTTATTTCAACTCATGCAACTAAATCAAAACATCCTATCCTCTCGGTAGCCATAATATTACAAAATGATAGCATGGCATTCAGGTCGATTAGTGATTAAATGGGAGTGATTAAACCTACCTAGGTTTTCGGGTACATTTAATCACTAATCGACCTGAATGCCATGCTATTACTTATAATGATTGTAACTTAGCGATATTTCGACATTCCAGTATAGTGTCTTCATCAGACATTAACATTTCTATGGTTTAGTCAAATGATTGTAAACAAAAACATAAACAAGAAGTTACAATTCAACACTCAACCATTTCACCTTCCAATGTATATTGTTACAACTAGGCTTCTTTTAGACAGACTAACGTGTCGTCACTCGCCAAAAAGGATTCAAAGACACTATTTTTTTACCTTTTACTCTGAGGGTAATATCTTGTGAGGTAGATACAGTTCCATTTTTTCCTGTTCCCACACAAGTATAGGTTTTTCTATCGTCATAGTCAATGTCATCTATAGCCAATATATTCTTTGAGACAGTTATTCGTGAACCACTCTCTAAAAATATGTTTAATATCTCTCTCTAAGTTTCTCCAGTTTTTCCTGATGTTATAATATAGCATGGTATTTCATTAGTTATTCTTGTATTAGCGCTTTTCATAACCCATTTACAATTCACGTGCAATTATACAGTATTTTTGTTACGTCTACATACATATTCAGGCAAGGGGCGTTTCACCCAAAAAAATCCTGTACACCTACGAAATAATTTTATAAAACATCTCCTAAAATCTAGGAAAATCTTTAAAAATCAAGAAAATCTTGAAATCTTTGAAGTCCTAAAATGAGCAAACTCTTGCGAAAATCATAAAAATCTTTGGAAAAATCTCAAAAAAATCTGAAATAATCACGAATAATGTCAAAAATATTAAAACATCTTGAAAAACCTTAAAAGTCACGACGATGATCTTAGTATCCCAAATGATCTAAACTCACAAAAATCTGGCAAAAATCAACAAAATTGTTGGAAATATCTCAACAAATAATAAAATATCTTGGAAAATCTTGAGAAACCTCTCTGAAATCTTAAAAAATATTTGAAAACACTAAAAATCTCAAGCCATTTCAACATCTGTAAAAGATTTTAAGGTCTTTGAGTAGAAAAATATTACATGCTATTTTTTGAGTGATACGCCCCTCATATTCAAGGTGGCGAGAGAAAATTCCTTTTTCGGGGGGGCGAATCCACGAACGGAAACACGTCAGGGGGACTTCTTTTCTCTTTTCTCCTTTTATTTGTTAATTCTCACTTGCAATTTCAATTTTGCAAAATTGAAGATGGGGGGGGATAGCCAATGGCCCCCATCTTCCTCCTCACCTGATATTTAAAATTAACCATTTATCTTTACATTTATTGTGATGTTACACTCTTAATTTGCTGTCAACTTTCCCTGTAAGACAAAACCGTAGGGTACGGAGAAAACCTACGACTCTCGGCAGTGTAGTTGACGAGCTTTTTTCATAGGGGAAGTTAAATCCGTGCTTCGAATCGAACACAAATCTCATCAGTGAATGGGGCATGTCCTAGGAAATGCGCTACGACAAGCACCTTTACTAAAAAATGAGCAAAGGGGACGCTTTTTCCGGGGGAAGGGAGATTAGAGTCATTTACCTATCCGTTCGTCGCCATTAAGAAACCATTCATATTTGATCGGGAAACCAATGACGTCACACTCCAACTCTACGTCATCTCCCGCAAATTTCTTAACTTCTTTTTGGTTGGGACCACTGTTATACGGTGATACTGTACAAGTACAATGAATATAATAATGTTGAATATAATATTGAACGTGCTATTGTTATGCAATAATAATGCACATGAATACTGTATAATTAGTCTTTTGAAAAGGAGGGGCTTGTTTGGAGCAAGTTTAAATCTACACTCAGTCTTCATAAACAGAGGCTTGAAGCAAGTCTAAAGTAATGTACTGTTAACAATGTCCTCACAGAGAGACTTGAAGTTGTACAGACTAGTATCCAAACTCAAGCAAGTAGCAAACGCGGCCACAAAACAAAAAGAACTATTTTGGTTTTTGTTACGACAATAAACTCAAGCCAGACTACAGCGTGTTTAATTAGGTATTGTTTTAATCAGGGCGCTTATATATAGGGCGGTGCAACGTCTAATGGCGCGGAGATCGATGTGTGATCATAGTGTGTGATGCCAGGTGATGCGAAGGACTGGTACAGCTTTTCGTTGTTACCATAGCAACATTGTCAGAACATCAAAACAAATTAAGGCGTGCAATTCGAATTTTTAGGAAAGGTTTCTTTTCAGATAAATTTTAAAAAACCATCTACTCGAATATGAGTTTTTTTATGAATATACGTAGGGAATCACGTCGCCTTTCTGCAAACAATTTTTCAAGGCGCGGACAAAGTTTTAACCCTGAATGCGCTCAGCTTGTTTGCCAGCAAGTTCTTTTCTATTGACTTGGTAGCGAAAATAACGTTTATGGTCTACGCTTATTATGAAAATTTCTCTGGGAAACGCTATAAACTCATTTATACGACTACAATGAATCAGAAAAAAACGAAATGAAAGCATTTGTTAGGTTTTCTTATGGTCATTTAGCGGCTAAATACGCTCGACTAACCAGTCATTTTTGTACATGTTCCAGACGTATTATCTGTAATCCATCTACTTCGATTTTTATGAAAAGTCTGAAATATATCCGTAGAATTACATTATTCAACATGCCTGAAATTTCTCGCTGCGGAAAGGCAGTTAACATGCAGTACTTTCACGGCGAAATTATCTCTTCATGGAAGCCATCAAACGATCAACTTAATATCCATAAAATTGATGTTTATAAAGAGACATTTTAACAAAGCCAGCCATCATACGTTTTAAAAAACAGTACTTTTCCAATATCCTTTAAAAACTTCCTCCAGCATATCATGTCTAGAGAAAAAACAGCAAAAATACAACAGCAGTGAAAAACACACTCCTGGTCAAATTTTGCTGAAAAGGACGCTCGTGCCAGTCTACTTCCCCATCACACATCGATAAGCGCTTTATGAGCGCCTTGCAGTGGTTGCGCGTTGCAGTGGTTGCAGCGCCACAGCACCCTATATATAAGCACCCTGGTTTTAATCGAGCCTGGTTCCGAAACTGCAAATGACCGGGAGCCCGCAATTATTTTCGACCGATGACCAAAAATTTGCCAGTTTGAGGAATCAGATTGCAAAAGACATTCTAGATCCTAATACATACACCTCTCCAATGTGCACACTTTTCTCTAGCATGGGCACCTCTTACCCGAAAACCACTCGAATATGGACGCCTTTTACTCGCTATTTCCAATTCAGACACCTCTCTAATGCAGAGACAACTTTAACATGGACACCTCTAAAATATGGACACCTATCCAATATTGACACTTCTCAAATGTGGACACCTCTCCAAAATGGAGACCTCCCCAATATTGACACCTCTCCAATATTGACACCTCTCAAATGTGGACACATCTCGAATACGCACACCTCTCTAACATGGATACCTCTCCAATATGGACACTTCTCTAATGTGGACACCTCTTCAATATGGACACCAAAAGTTGATATCTCTCTAATAGGAACATTTCTGCACTCAAATTCGGCTATATTCCTCTAATGTCATGTACTAGCTATAACTATATGTCTACTTACTTTCTAATTCCAAAGTCACATTTTTTGAAACAAAATGACTCTCATTCGATTCATCTATTAACGTCCAAACACAAATGTAATCTCCTCCATCTTTATAACTCCTGACCGTGACTGAAGCCGAAACACTCTCAGTGATATTACCAACTTCGTACTTCAAATTCTTTGTCTCAGCCAGGATTTTACCATTTCTCATCCATTTCAAGGAAAAATCAAAGTCAGCAACATAATTATCATTGTCGTAAGATACAACGCAAGTTAAGTTCACTTTCTCATTTCGCTTCTTCGCAGTTGAGGAAAAATTGAACGGATCAAATTGAGGCGTAGCTCTTGCTACAAAATAAACAGACAAGTAGTTTTATACGGATTGAATATCTTATTTAAAAAAAATTTAAGAATACATATAGGTTGTTTTTAATAATGTGATTTTGAGATGTTAGATGACAGGCAAGTACGTCAAAAATAGCCGTTGAAAACGTTTCAGTGGACTTCAACGATAGTTTATTCATAATTATATGTTTATGTGTTTATGGCTTACACATGGTTACTCTGCAGCGTATATAAGCTGAATTGCGTAACTATTTACAATGGATTTCTAATGTATACATTATGTATATGAGTCTATATTACCTTAAACTGTCTATTTTTACAACATTCAATCTTATTTCCTAATTTATCTATCATAGCCCGCCCTGTCAACTTTCCCTGTAGGAGGAAACCGGAGTACCGGGGAAACCTGCAACTTTCGGCAAATTGACAGACTATTTTCACTTGAAAAAGTTAAGTCCGCGTTGAGAATCGAACCCATAACCTCACAGGTGAAAGGTGCATATTCTAGCGACTACGTCACCGAAGCCCCATTCAAGACATAAAGGTTCGATCTCTATTAGTTTATAAGGAAAATAATCGTGAACGAAAGTGTGGCCTTCTCGTCATTGGGTTACAAATAGGTGCAAATAACTTATTTAAGCACTAACTTTATCTGGTGAAACAGAATTTCGCTTCCACCGATTGGTTACGTGTTTTCTCTAATTTCTCATGGTAAAATGACTTTTCGCCAAAATTTTGTTAAAAACTAGACCAGTTGGGCGTAAAAATTTTACATAGTTTTTGTGTCAAACATAGAACGAGAATTGCGCTAGTGTTCGTATCCATCGATACAACACGGCAGCACACGGCAGTTCATGGCGGAAAGAGAGCAGGAATAGGCTAACTACGCCACATGGCCAGAAATGCGCGACATTTGCGCCCACACTTGCTTACTAGCGTGGGTCAGCAAACTTGCACTTCGCATGCGCAGTTAGGCTTGTCCAAGTAATATCAATATAGCGGAAAGGTGTGCAAGGAAAGCAAGAAGCGAACATTTTCGGTTTAATAAGGAGAAAGTAAGGCCTCGAAAAAGGAAGAGCGTTCCTTGCGTTTAACTACGCCTAAAAAACTACAGTTTGTCATTTCATAGTTAAAATTTGTATTACGCACGGCTATGACTTTATAGCTATAGACCCAATTGTGTATAGCTATAACTTTATAGCTATAGACCCAACGTAGAAGTTTTTGTCTGTAAATAACTTACCAACTGCTGTTAATGTTGTTAGTGTTGTTAAATGCGTTACGTTAAATGAAAATATCCCTCCGAACTTGCGAACGTTAACTTATCTGAATATAAAACAACGCAATACGCTGTGAATAGCCAGCAAAAGCATATGCTATCAATTACTGTGAAACCCACACGCTTTCATTAAGCACGAAATTCGCAAATGGTATAATGTATGATATGTATGTCGAATTTCAGTCTGAGTTAAATGCTATGAAATCGTGGAAATACTAAAGATCAGGTTCAAATTTCACAAATTTATTTATACCAACATTCCCTCACTGCCTAACTCATCTCGTAACTTAAAAGCTTCAAAGATAAAATAAGCAAGCTCTCAACACAGTACTGAACAGGAATAAGGTTTTATCATTGGAAGGTAGCAAATTGTAGCTACAGATCGGCGGCATTTTCCTTGCGATAGTAACTCCTAGTTATTTATTGTTGTTTACAAACATTGACTTTTTGAAGTTTGTTTTCAAAGTATTCCGGTTTTTCGATATAAAATCTATCCGCATAGCAACGGGTTTTGAACAGCAGTTTTCAAAGGGTATTTCCTAAATACTTTATATTCACTGCATAAAATATGTTCACTTTGTGTATGAATCTGCATGCCTTTCATTGTAATAAAGTTCGTTTAAATCAAAACGTCTTAATTTCGGGAATGAATGATATAATCATAACCGGCTAATCATAACTCAGCATTGCGGCATAGATATTATTGTCATGTGTAAATTTTTTAAAAAAATATACCTGTTTAGACCAAAGAGACTTGCAGGAATTTTTTATTATCACTCCAACGTTTTACCGAAATTTGAACACAAACACTACTAGGGAATATAATATACCAAAACAGTTTATTTTTGCCTTTTCGGTGAGTTGTGTCATTCCTTATTTATTTTCTATTTCATGACAATCATTTCGTTTTAAAAGACTCGAAAACTTCATGTAAACAAATTCCATGTATTTAGCCAATGAACGCATGGAGTTTTATTCGGGTCTCACATCCAGGAACTGTATTTGCCCCCATTAGCTTGCTTCAATTTGTCCCTTTTCGCTTGTATAAGATTATACTACGATGCCCACTCTATTCTTTTATAATCTCTATGCACGGAAAGGCTTGAGAACAGCGGCTAATAGCTCTACAGATCATGCGTATTGAGACTCCAAACAATATCATTTTGAAGATTTAGAAAGCGAGCTTCAAGTAGACGTTTTCGGAGTTGAAATGCTGCAAAATCTCACCGAATTATGGCTATTTCACAACTCAATATATTTCGAAACATTACCTCGCTGTTTGCGGTTATTACAATACTTCGGAAACTTTTGGATGAAAAAGGTAATGTCGGAAAAAGGTAAGATTTTCGTGTTTTGGTTTGTCTGAACTGTTCAGAGTTTCAGCTTACTCGATCAAGTTTCGCAGGTCAACGTTCGCGTATGGTTTGTCGCATAAGAGCATCTTTTCGGCCGGACTTCGTTGTAAATGGCGCATATGTTCAATACTAAAGCAAGGTGACTCATCGGCGATTTGTAAATCGCCGAGGGAGAAGTCATTTTAAACTAATAGCTAACAATTTTGAGCTTGAAATTTGTATAAACATAAATTGTTTCATGCAGACACAGTTGCGCAGTTAGTAAACCAGTGCAGGTTTTCTGTTCATTTCAACATTTTTGCCTTTTCCCATGTCGCGTATTTCGGGCAAAAAGCATGTTAAAACGAGTGTGATGATTGATTGAAGCCTGTGGTAACAAGTGTGTGATTACATATAAGGTTGTAAAGAGTGCCTAAAAGTGGGCCATTTGAAACCAAAGTTTGCTTTTTATTTACACCGAACATTGTAGTTGACGTAACTTCGGATATGAAGTCAAACATCTAATCATTTCGTCTCAATAAGTTGAGTGAGCAAAAATGTATTACAATCTAAACGGGTTCATGCATTTATTTGAAATAGCCTTTGCAGTAGTGGACTCTTATTACCAATACCACGACGAATCCTTACTGTTTCACCTACTTGATAAACATTTCAATACGACCTTAACGAAGGAGACGTAGGTGTTGCGGATTTCAAACACGAAATAACAAAATCGACACTTTCTGTAAATTATATAGATGACCGAACTTACCCGTTATAGGTTCATATGGGAAATTATGTTGCTCTGGAGTTCCGGGCACCCTACACTCATAAAATACAATCGATAATTCTTTAGCGGTATCCAGCTGTGGTTGTTTTGTTAATGTGAGAGTGCTGGCCAACTTTCCCGGCTCTAAAATTACAAAATATGGAAAAAAGTTGGAAAATGGTCCCGTTTAATGGATGGATTCATTCCCCCCAAGTCTAGAAACTCGTCCAGCCGGTATAGCAAGAAATAATAGTTCTTTAGTTTTCCAATGATACTTTTTTGTTTTATAGCGACAAGAAATGAGTGCATAAAAACCGCCAGTCAGAGTCAAGTTCTTCCATAGTTAACAAACTGAAAACTCATACAATATGAAAACTTTATTAACCAAATGCATTCACTAACAGGAACTGCACACCAATGGAATCGCCAATGAGTTTTGAAGAACAGGCAAAAGCACAAGTATTGGATGAAAATGAATGCAAACCAACCTGGTTTTAATCCATCTTACGTATACCTACTATAATTCGTACCCAGAAGACTGTGGGGAGCTTTTGTCAGTTAAAGAGACCCTAAAGGTTCTCAGGCAATTTTCCTATGGATTAATCAGTAACCACTTTAAGTAAAGGCTATTCCTAACGGCATCGCAATGAAATTAAACACATTATATATCTTATTTGAATTACTATATCTTTAAGAGCAAAGAACGCAAAGCCGTAAAACTAGTGCGCCTACCAATGGTTTCCCTCACCGGCAGGCCAGGTAATGGGCGGGGATTTGATTTCGGAAAAAATGAATTGTCAAGACTCCGATCCTTAAGCTGCAGATTGTGATAACACCCCCCCCCCTTAAATTCTTAAAGCGAAAGAACGTAAGCTTTGTAATAGTAACAAACAAGAGGTGAAATGCGTCAGTATAAGCTATTTGTGCTCTTCAAATTCCGTGTAGTGGGAATTATGTGTTGCATCCCTTACTTTTAGCCAGACTCCTCCTTGTGGGCTTAACTTCAAATAATAGTTTCATTGCTTCATGGCCCCTTGAAGGCATTGCTGCTCAAATATTTAAACCCATGCTTGATTTTTCTCAGCATGCACTTCGCTCGCTTGTAAATCGATTTAGTTAATTCAAATTCGATTCGATTTTGATTCGCTAGACAGAAGAGTTCACACTTGATGATTTCATCTGGACTACTTTTTGTATGTGTAAAATCCATGCTTGATTTTCCTCAGCAAAGTATAAAGCAAATAAACTGAATAGTCTTACTTTTATCTAAAGATATGCTTACGCCATCTTCTGTGCCGGACAGAGGTACACTTGCACCATCCTTCTGTGGAGAAGGTGCATTCCAAACAATTCTTTTACCAGTAAGATCTGACTCATCTCCAGTAAGAGCACATTGCACTGTAAATGCTTCATTCTCCAAATGAATGAAAGTCGTTTGAGTAGCCGTTAACGTCGGTTCGGAAAATACT
>JAODVQ020326521.1:0-11973 GCA_025400075.2 Phenganax stokvisi
AACTCGTACAATGGTGACAACACAGCAGCTAAATTGGGTAAAAATTTCCCATAATTATTGACCATTCCTAGAAATGAGCGCAGCTCAGTCAGGTTTTTGGGGTCTGGTGCGTCGGTGATAGCCTGGACCTTCGACGCTGCAGTGTGGAGTCCTTCAGCACTGATGACATGGCCCAGGTACGATACTGATGGTAAGAGGAATGCACATTTTGATTCTTTGAGGTGCATTCCAGCTGACTGAAGGCATTGCAGCACTTGTGACAAGTTTGAGAGATGCTCCTGTTCGGTAGCGCCAGTCACCAAGATATCATCCAGATACACACAAACTCGCGGAATGTCCTGGAGGAGGTTCTCCATCACTCTTTGAAAAATCGACGGGGCCAACGCAATTCCTAACAGTAATCTGGTGTATCTAAATAGGCCCTTGTGTGTATTTATGGTGACGTCTTCTTGGGAAGGTTCATCGAGCAGTATCTGGAGGTAAGCATGCAATAAGTTGAGTTTTGAGAAGGTCTTGCCCCCTGAGAGTGAGGCAAACAGATCCTCCATGCAAGGAATAAGGTATCTCTCCAGCTTAGCTGATCTGTTGACGGTTACCTTGAAATCACCGCAAATCCTTATTCCTCCATCTCTTTTTCTCACAGGCACTATCGGGGTAGCCCAATCTGAAAATTGGACAGGCCACAGAATTCCTAAAGACACTAGACGCTCCAGTTCTTTCTCGACTCCTTCACGCATGGCGAATGGCACTTGACGTGATTTCTCAAATCGTGGTTGACAACTCCTATCGATGTGTATCTTGGCTGAAGTGTCTTGGAGTTCTCCCAGTTCGACCTTGAAGACATCCTTGTGCTGCAAAAGCACTTGTTGTAACGAGAGGTTCCGTCCAACATGGAAGATTGTGCGCCAGTCTAATCTCAGTGCTTCTAGAATCACGCGTCATTTCTCGGTCGAATCGATCTCGTTGGCGACAAAGTAGTACTTGAGTCGTTCGGTGTATTCGCTCCAGTCGTCTTGACCGAGGTCAAACGCTGCGACCATCCCGTGCAAACCTACAGCGGCTGGCCGAGGTGCGGTCGGTACGGCGGGTGCAACTGCTCCAGTTCCTGCTTCTCCCTCTTCTTCTGGCAGCAGTGTCGGCATGGTCAGTTTGTGTACCTTGTCGCCAATTTGTGATATCGCCGCCGAAGTGCGCTGTCGGACTACTCCGTAGAAAATAGATAATCTCTTTTACGAGCTCAATATACAATGACTCACTCGATACAAAAATCAAGACTTATATAGGCACGTACGTACGTACGTAACATGACATAATCCAACTAATATTGAGCATGCGTTTATCTATCATGGCCTAGATACACTACAACTGGCTAATAAAAATATAAGAAATGCGTATAATTCATAAATAAACGCAGTATGTATTATTACACGCAGTTAAATGTTACACTTACATCAGCTACGAGCATATCTATGCATGTATCCTGGTGTGTAAGCACGTTCCAGTCCAGTGTGGGCAGCGTGTAGATCTCTGCAGCGGAACAATCTAAGTTTTTTATTTGATAAGTCCGAGATAACTTTTTTATAGTGAATGAGCCATTGTGGGGTGCTCTGAATGGTCCACTGATAGGCAGACCCACAGACACACAGCAGCCAAAAATTAATGGTTAAGCTGTGCCAGTGTAATATTTTTGATTAATCAAGTTTGAGAATGAAGTTTGGACCAGGTGAGAAAGGTTTTGTGAGTGATGTGCTACCAAGGCAATGCTTGAGGTGTTCCAGATACGTTACAAGCATTTAGGTTCATGTAGTGTAGATAAGGCTTTTGATGAAGAATGAGGTCGAGGAAAAGCTTGTAGAGTTTTATTCAATGTCTAACAGAAGTAGGGATAATGGAGAAATAGAGTCAGAGGAGGTAGCTAAGTTTATGAGGTGCTAGAAAAGCCTGTCTCCCATGCTGTCTTAACCCTTTCGCGGGCATGCGCAATAATTCCGCGCGCACCCTGTGGGCGGGGATTTTTAATGTAAACCGTGTTCGCGTGTAGCGCGTTACTCGCAGACGGCAAGCGTCGTTACTGGTGCTTTTTGGCTGGAAGCTGACCAACAGCTAAGTGGAGTCATCTCTAGAGTGCCTCATTGTCACACCTGACCTGTAAGACCTGCTTTATCCAGGTATGATTGAGCGCTATTGCGCTACGTGCGTGTTACCCGTTGTCATATTGATCTGCTCTTACATCAGGTTGTAGAATGATTTGACATCGCCTTATTCACCTGAACGTCCATCCAAGTCTCAAAAATGTTGGTAAGTTATAGATAGGCTCTATATATGCATACTTACAAGTAAGTTTTGTATAGGTTATATATCTTTAGGTACATATTGTGCATGTATTGTAAAACTAGAGTTATAGATTTTCACTGATTATGTTATGATTAGCTAGTGATGAGGTAGGAATGATTGATGATGTAGTTGTATACCAGTGATCATAATGATAGTTTAGTTCAGTACTTTACTTTGTAATCTTTGAGAGTGTGGTATCTCTCAAAACAGGGGTAGAGACACAATGGTGTGTGGCACAGCTTACACCTGTAGCCAGTTTGGTGCCTTTTACCCAATGCCCTGTTGCTGCAAACTGCACAGTCTGGTCGTTTCCCATCAGGAATAGGTTCAGGAAATGCTCTCTCTGTGAGCCTAACTGGCAGTTCACCTGATGCGGCTGACCGTTTTGGACATGGGAGTTCAAGGCCATCAAGAAGACCTGGCTACTGCGAGGGTAAAATCTAGTTGGGTCATCTTTGAGCCCATACTGATCTTGTACAGGATATGGCTGTTCACAACCGCAGCATCGAGCATGTGAAAGAACACTCTCTTCCACCACTTTAGTGAACAGTGAGAGAATCCGTAGTAAAGTACCATCTGGTTACCTACAATCATGATATGATATTATGACACATTCACTAATTCTTTTAGTGATGTTTATTATTGGCAAAATCCCTCGGTGAACACCTGTGGCATATTACATTTTTAGGCAAACTCCATGTAAATATATTATAGTAAGTAAGGGTGTAGTCAATGATAAAATTTGTATGTATATATTGTACTTACGATTTGTATTTTATCTTTAGTATTACCTTTATCTACACCCCCCCATATGCTGGTTGTAGTCCTCTACAACAACTGGTTTCTCAACATCCTCCACGCCACCCTCAACTCTTCTTGAATGTCTAGTTTTTGTCATGATGGATGTGTCGTGAAAGGTGCTGATCATGAGGACATCCCTTTTATTGTGCCATTTAAGTACAAGTAGACCGTTATCTATGCTGCTCACTATCTCTCCTCTCTTCACATTTGTCTCCCACACAACTACTGGAATTCCCTTCCTATCCTTCCTCGCAGTTCCACACGCCCCAAAACCTTTCTCACTGAGTTCACAGAAGAGGGCGGGGCTGGAGTAAAAGTTGTCAGTATAGACAAGGTGGCCTTTACCCTCCAGACGCAGGTCATCCAACAGCTCAACAACCACTCTGTGAGCCAACCCAACACCACTATCCACGCCCTCTTCTTTCCCAGTGTAGAGTTTCCAACCCCAGGTATACCCGTTAGAGGAGTCAGCCAAAACCCATGCTTTCATACCCCATTTGTGGGGCTTTTTGGGTATGTACTGAATCCAGGATAACCTCCCTTTGTAACTGATCATACTCTCGTTGATTGAGAGATGTTGACTTGGCATGTAACTATTCTTGAAGTTTTCAAGTACCAATTGAAGGAAGGGGCAGATTTTATAACACTTGTCATAGCCAGTTTCACCCTTTTGTGGTTGTTTTGATGAGTCATTGAGGTGCAAAAACTTGAGTATTAGCTTGAATCGGCGGCTAGACATGATAGAGCAGAAGTTCTCGTTACAAAACGGCCAGCTCCTACTCCAGTAGTGCCTGTGTAATTGATAGACATGTAGTAAAATATATTATACATGTATCATTCACTTTGCAAATTCACTAACTTATTGTATATTGCTTATAGTATATATAAACCTCAGGGAGGGAAATCCACATATCCCCATAGCAAGTAGAAGAGCTAAAAAAGCTTCCAGTTCTTTGAGAGAGAGAGGTGATCTCTGCCAGTCATGTGCTCTGGCTTGGGGGTGCTGTTGTAGATGCTCCTGGTGCGACTCAAAGTACTGGTCAGCGTAGAGGTTTGTCTCCTGCAGGATTTGTCGCATCACTCTCTCACAGAAGAGGAGCTGGAAGAAGTCAATTGGCTCCTTCCCTGACATATCATTAACAACTCCAGGAGAACCAGTGAATTGTGGTTGCTATTATAATGTTTTTATTCTTATTGTGATATAATTTTTACTCGTGTATTGTATATATATAAGTGAGCTAGAAGGGAGGGGCTGGTTAGTAGTAGAGTCTTGTTGATGGGCAGGGCTCAGCTGCATTGGAGATGATAAGAGGGAGGGGCTCGACGGCGAGAGAGGACGCTCTGACTCATTCAGGGCATCGACTAGGCTGTCTAGAGAGCGAGAGCGACGTAGAGTAGTCTCCGGTGATTGCTCATTGTTACACAGCGCTACCGGTCCCTCGTTCACGTCAAGATACCAGTCGAATTCATCCTCGCTATCAGACTCATCTGGAAGCTGATTGAGCAGTTCCAACAAGCACTCAGGGTCACTAGGTAAGCTATGAACACGCTGCTGATTTGCCATGACGGTGCACTAGAAGAAAGAAAGCTAAACGCAGGAGAAACAGTCAAGAAACGACCAGCCGTTTCTCGTGGTGCATAAATGCGATGTTGCCCGCTAAACAGGGGCGCGCGGTGCAATAATGCGACGTTGCCCGCGAGAGGTTAACCATGTGTTGCTGGATCAAGAAGAGTAGTCGATTGTCATGTCTCATAGCAGCAATTATGACATGACAGAGAAGTGCCCGTCTTAAGCGTAGGAATGCTGCTTAATGTGAGGCAGAGCCACCTGAGGCAAGGAAAACCCATCTTGAGCATTGTAGGACAGTCGGAGATACCTCCTCCCTCTCTATCGTCTGTTGTTGAGAAAGTATAAGCTGGCTAAGTTGAGCTTCTCTCTCGTTAGATGTCTCTTCCTCCCTCCCCTTCTGTTGAGAAACTCTAACTTGTCACTTTGTCGAGATGACTCCCTTTTGCATTCAAGCTGCACCACTGTATATTATTTCCATTTCAGAACTATAAATAGTATAAAACTAAAATATAACCTCTCACCTTTACTCGCTCCCATTCGCCATAATAGTGTCTTGCATTCAACCTAGTAATTATAATTTTTCCTCTGTGTAAAACTACATTCAAATTCTTTAGGGCCCAGATACCCATGCGTAGATAACTAAAACTAGGCTACTTACCAATTCTCGCATGTATACTCTGCTGTTGTGGCACTCCAATTAACTAAACTGGCTCTGTGTATGTCTAATCTAACACATGTCTCCCCTGTTCCTTCTCTTACAATTTTCATCCTATAATGTTAACATGGGTCTACTTAACTAGGGACAAAATGCCAGACCTCAATGGCATCCTTTTGAGGTTCTACTAACTCATTCGTAATTCTTTCATTATTTAAAGGCAAGATGTACTAAAATTAGGAGAGCATTCTTGCTTTTCCCACAATATATGCGTATAATTTTACTGATTGTGTTGTAAATGAGTATATGCATACTGTATACACTAACCACATACAAAACAGCCAAGGACCACTATATAACTATATTATATTGACCACGTGTGTGCATATAGCTAGAGTTTAATGATGTCACTGAAGCTGCCTCCAGGAAATGAAAACAGTGGCAACATCTTATAAGCTAGGAGTGTTTTATACTGCTTATTTATCCAGTCTTTATTCAGAGATTAATTTATAATGTTTTAACAGTGGAACGAGCATGAAATGATTTAAAGGCTCGCGTAATTTGATAATAGTGTTCAACAGAAGCTCTGGAGTGATTGCAACCTGCTCTTTGTGACTGGCATGCAGAATGTGTTCTTCTGCAGGTTAGTGCTTTCCTTGTCACACTTAAATGTTTGCTGATTATCATATGTGACCTTCCATGCAAAAGCATACCATAAGTAATCAAAATGAATTTTAAGATACAGGCGTTAATAGCTGTTAGCCCGGGTACTCCAAACTCGAATTAGGCATCTACAGGCTCCTAAATCTATCAAGAAAAGAGCTAGCTAACTCAGAGCATCGAAATCGGCCGTTTATGGCCGCGGTAGCTGTTAGAATATAAGCACGTTGATTTCCCCGCGCGTATGTACTGGTGAGGTGAGCGGAAATATGGCGGAGAAATTTACGGGGCAAGAAAAAAACGGCTGGCTAGGCTTTAGCTACTTTCACTACTTTCATTAATAGCTCTATAAACTTTTCTCTTGTTTATAGGAACTGTTGTGAGGTTTCAGAGCCATGAGAGCTGGCTTTAGGAGGCCTGTTAACTATGAACATGTGACAGAGGACATACATATAAGGAGACATTTTTCTAACGTAACATGCATTAAAAATTGCTGTTTCCTCCGTTTGTTAATTTAGCGACTACCATGTACAAAAGTAGCTATATCTTCCAAATAACACTGAGTATCCTCCTCAAATTTTAAACAAGCATAGCATAGGCATAAATGTGGTGAATCTGGTGTAATTACGAAAAGAAAATTCTAACTTATTGTGTTTCCGATTGGCCTGTCACATAGGTGATGTACAACAGTCTGTACAAGGGGGGCTCTACCTTAGAAGGAGCAACTTTTATTCAGTTAAGGAGTGTGGTCAAGAGGCGCAATATTCCCTGCGATATATCTGGGTGATTCAATAAGGCAGTTGATTTTTTAAGCTTATTTTGTGTTGTTACATTACTAAAGCTGCAATGCACTATTTTGGGATGGCAAGTATATACTTCAGATACACCTACGAGAGATTTTTCGTCCCTACCTTATTCACCTGCAGAGCAAAAGTGAAATTTGTTGGAACAAGCTGTTTCAAGCATAATTGACACCTACGTTGTAGTTGATATGCTTGCAAAGGAACCATCTGTCAAGAGAAGTGTAATAATTCCACACATGCCTGACATTCAACAAGAGCATTCTATGCCGAATTTCATAATGTTCCACCTCCAAGTAAAAGAATCAGGAAATTGCCATAGTGGATTAGGAAAGCTGGTGAAGCGTTGCCTACCTTAGATGTTTGAACAACTGCTCCAGATAGTGTATTTGAGTATTCATGTGGTGTTCTGAATAATGGCTTGCTTCTGCTTGAATTTCGGGATGCTATCCTTGAGGGTAATGGCGAGCGAATTACGAGATGCAGTAAAGTGATGTTCCTATATTTCTTTTACAGTAAGTGCTTAAGGTATGTCCTAGAAGCAGTTTACCTGCATGCTGCACTCAATGGAGCACATTCTCTTTGTTTGCAAGAGAAAGTGTGGTTTAGATGCATTGGTATAGATAACGTGACCTGAAGATCTCCAAGTGGTTTAGCAATGATTTTAAAGTGATAACTAAATAACTTGTACATTAACTTTACCTCATATTATCACAATTTTTAACCACAACCACTATCACTGTTATTATCTCTAACTCTTTATGGCCCGAACACCCACGCGTAGGTATTTACATAGATAACACGCAATGCAAAAGTCGCACGCATCAAAGTTAGTTCTGCCCTAGCAAACCTTGGAATAGACCGTTTGTGAATAGCCATCTATCTCAGCTACATTCTCTATGCAATAGTACTTCTGCTCTTGTACAAAAAAGATTGTACCACACCCTCCTACAGTGCGAGCGCATAAAGCGTTTGAGCGCCGTTTACGCAACACAGCTGCAACGCTCATGATTTAGATGAGCTACTCCCACT
The DNA here is from genome assembly GCA_025400075.2 of Phenganax stokvisi. Taxonomy (NCBI): domain Eukaryota; kingdom Metazoa; phylum Cnidaria; class Anthozoa; order Malacalcyonacea; family Clavulariidae; genus Phenganax; species Phenganax stokvisi. Next base: position 7,853 of record JAODVQ020326521.1, read on the forward strand.
TTTTGAGAAGCTGAAACACGCCCAAGTCCTCCTAATGCTTTCTAAGAGCTAAGTGCACTAGTGTAAATGGAACAGTAAGGTTTATAAGTACTGCACGTTGTGCGAACGTCAAGAATTTGGGCCCCAAAGTTAAATTTGTTCATAAGGACAAATTATTGTTTTGCTTTCATGAACATGAAAGTGTATTTTGATTTAAGTTTAGACTGCATGCACTTCGACTGAATTGATCATTTGCTCGAGAGTTTGATGTTCAGTGTCAAGTTTTTCCTGTTGTTGTAGCAATGAACTACGAAGTTTTTGTTGCCAATGCATATCGTGTGGCCAGAAGTTTACGCATAGGTTAGATCACTGGAACGAGTCACTACGAGGTATGAAATACCTGAGGGGGAGGGGTTAGAATGATGCAATAGTAAGCTGAGGTGCAGCCGAGGGTACTATTGCATCACTCTACCCCTGATCCTGAAGGTTGGGTGGTCTAACTGGTTAATTCATCTGAGGATGTCTCTTCTGAGCTCTTGTAAAACAGTGCCAAGCTTGTCTCCCAAGTGACAATGCCAGCCAACACACGCTTAAGAAACAGCGAACAACATGGAGCGTTTCTCCCCCAGCTACTACGCCACTGTTGAGCCCCCGAGGGTATCAGTGGAGCCCTGCCTTTTGCTTGAAAATGGTGATGCTCATTACTAGCTAGATAGACACTATTGCTTTCGATGAGCTAGCTAGGTGCCCCGGCTAGTAAAGCTAGATTTTGATGGTCAATAGAAAACACTCGTCTAGGAGCAGGCATTGATAGTGTTTGGTCTCTAGTTATCTCTCAACATCACCGTGCGTTACTAGGCTTTAGTGGCACGCCGTTCAGAAGAGATGCCAGGCAGGCTTTTTTTAGAAGTGACCCAGGGGCAAACTTACTAGAGCTGGTCTGGTTTTGATTTTTAGACACTTTATTAGCCCACTTAACTTGAACGGGAATTATTCATGAGGGGTTCTCAGTAATGTGAATGTCTTAGGGTCATGCGTGAAAATCTCCATAGGTATGACCACAGCCGCTCAACACATTCACCATTGGACAAGCCAATGGACCATACTGTATCTATTAGGTACCAAACTATACTGACAAGAAGAATAGAGAGCTGTAATCACACCTTTCATGTGGCATTGTATGCATAGGAGTGAAATGAGGGTGATTTCTTTAAAATTAAAGTTTTGGATCCGTTCTCTAAAGTGGACTTAACCGAGTGGCATCAGTTATAGCACATATGCTAAGGTACAAGAAATATCAAACATCACATCGAGTTGTGATATTCATTTTTACATTTCTTGTTGTGCATCGTCATCGATCTGGTCGTACCTCTTTAGTTCATCAATGTAATTTGCGTCAACTGTGCCCCCAAATGTCCCTTTTCTTCTCTGTGCCACTCATATATCGTAAGGTTACTTTAAGTGGTTGAAGTTTAAAGCTATGGGAGACTATCGCTTAAAACCGTCTCCTTGTTCCATACGTGGCAAGATCTCTTGTGAGGCATAGATACATCTATCAGGTTGACAGTTTCTGATTTCAATAAGGTGGTCACCTAACAACGGCTCACTAGCTTTATACAAACCACACTCTCTGAATCTCAAACTTTTCACACCAAAGCTGAAAAGTCTACTGTAGAGGCTCTTGTTGTCTCTAACTTTTGCAACATCTCTTGCATGTTGCTGTGCTCAGCATTTGTGACATAACCACTAACATAGTGTGCGAGAGTGAGTGATGCTTTAGCTATAAACCATATATCAATGTGTGCCTTCCAGGGCATCAGTAAAAGTGGGTTATAGATTATAACCCTTGTTTCATTACCAGTATGGACTAGATAGTAAATCCTACTATGGGATTTCAGGCTCTCCTTACAGACTGTCCCTTAGTACTTTTGTAAGAGGTTGTATCCTTATTGAGGAGCCTTGATCAAATATACTCCCCAGGAGATATTGGTTCCTTCTTTGGATGGAACTTTCCAAAACACCCAGTAGGAAACAGTACAGAGGAACACATCACATCCAAGTGCTGTTGTTTGACTTTAATGGGATCATCAGTGATGTTCATCAACTTGTATTGTTCAATATCAGAACCTACTGAAAGCTTTTTGTCCAGGTTCTAATGGAATAGGCTTGAAATGCATCAAACTCAGTTGGGGTTACCTTCTATCACATCTCCATAGTGGCACCATTAGTTGCCTCAATAATCTGTTTACTGCTCTCATCAATACAGCTTTCTTTCACATTCTTGTACAACCAGTTTCTGGTCTGCTATTTCTTAACCGCAGCCATAAGCTGTTTAACATTAACAAGTATGGGCTACACAACGTTACTTCTGGTCGGTCTACCATTAACAATGATATAAACTCAGGATCAGGTAGGCCACACCCTTTGAAGTTAACCTCATTCAAGGTGTCTAGTGTCTTGTTGAGTGGCAGAGGAAGGAAGAACATTGTGCCTTTACAGGCTCTGAGGGAATTATAAATTGTTACCTTTACAGTGTAAGTGTACCTAGCTTCACAATTTTCCGATAACACTTTGCCCTTTGGATAAGCTGCCTACTGAGTATATCTAGTCTAGACAGCTCCTTGGGAACTGGTACAGTCAGTAGAACATTAAGGACACACCTTGCAGGCATAATGTCTCTTCTGACCCTGGTCTTACAATTTACACAAGTACAATACTAGTGCACTTACAAGTGATGGATACTTTCATAGCAACGCCAGCATGCGCATTCCTGAATTTTCGCATTTATTTTCATGAATCTAGGTGTGATCTTGAATAACACGATATTTTCCTGCTATATGGTGCGCACTACATGGGAGCACCGTGTTGTAGCACAGAAAAAATTCTCTAACCAATTTGGAGGTAAAATGAATGTTACATTCTTTTTGGATTCTTGATCTACCAAAATCAAAAAAATCGTATACATAACATTCGGATTGCTTGCCTCTACTATTTTTAATACCAACTTGGCAGTAAACCTTTATGTATAAATACAACAGTCACAGGCGTGTATATACCGTATAGCACCAAGTTTTTGAGGCGCATAATTTTCGCATTTTTCACGGATATGCTTTGAAAATTATGACCCTCAAAAACTTCTGTTCCTTACTAAAGTAATATGGCTATAACCATACACAAACATTTTGCACCTCAAAAGTTTGGCACTATATGGCATGCATATGTTATGTGCAAACATCGGATTTGCATGGGCATTGTCTTCATCCTCAAACTTAAGTTTCCACATTTGTATGCAGGCACAAAAGACTAGCGAAAGCCTAATGCCAGTTAGAGAGCTAACCTGCACACTTTCCTGCATTCTTATTGTTTTTAAAAAAGCAAGTCTAAGGTTCATGCAAAGTGGAAACGATCTGAGGATCCAAGCTTAGCGCAGCGCAATTGGAGGTTAGAGCAAATCTGTGGTTTGTGCCTAACATAATGTAAATGTATAGTCACATTTATTCTCATAGTTTTGAGAAGATAGTACTCAGGTTATTCAAGTAGCACGCTGTCAAGGCCTTTCAATAGCCCAGAGTTCTCAAACTTGGTCTGACATGCCTCGCATTGACTATACTTGAAATCCTTGGGGTCTAGCATTGATACTTGAAACTTGACCTTTGTGTTTTCTGAGACACCCATCGTGTTACTCCAGATGAAGTTCTCAAGCTGGTTTGCATTTGACATTTGAGATGCCCACACTAAAATAACAATTACGTCTGGACATACATACGTTATCAAATTATATAGACTGGACATACAAGTAAAACGTTAGCAAAGTGTCCAGTGACAATAGTGAGGTTTAGATCAGCATTTATGTTAGATGTTGACGTCATAAAACGTAAAAATTTGTCATGTGACCATAACATGCACGGTAAATTTCTAACGTTTCTCATGCCTAGAACCTAGTTATAGTGTCAGAGGACTCCATTGGCTTCTAATGCTTACTGGAGACGTGTTTTCAACGTTTGGTGAGTTTTACATACACTTCCACACCTCTAATATTAGGTTTATGCTTTCCAGTTGAAAATGCATCATGCTGTCTTCCCTCTAAGGGCCCAAACATATGGGCTATGAGACCATTCGGTGTCACGACAGACTGCATGCAG
>JAODVQ020326736.1:0-11972 GCA_025400075.2 Phenganax stokvisi
TTGACAAGTTGTAATAGTTGTTATTATGTTCATCAAGGTTAATATTTAACTCGACGTCCGTCCAAGGGACGCCTCTAATTAACGGACACTGAGAATGTTCCCCGTTGGTGTCCGCTAATCAGAGGTTCGACTGTATTGCCATACTTTGATTATTGTTGCCTTGTTTAGAATAACTGTGGTGAATACCTTCTTGATAAGTTGCAAAATATGCAAAACAGTGCTGCTAGGGTCATCACTGGCAAGCCATGTGAAGTAGCGACAAAAGAAATATTTAAGGAATTAAATTGGCTACCTCTATAGCTGATCGATGGGAGAAAATAAGATACTTTTCATGCATAAAGTAAGAGCTAATTAGCTTCCAGAAAGTATAAGCCACATGTTTGAAATTGGCGATAATCAAACCTATAATTTACGTAGTAACGGTAGGGACTTTCTTTTACAAAAACCGAATACTACTTATACGAAAAAAAGTATCAGTTATAATGGTGCATTTATGTGGACAAATTACCAAAAAATGTGAAAGAAACAAATGTGTGAATTCGCCAACTCAAAGCAGCACTCAACCGCAAACAGCTAGAGTGTGGATCTTTTGTATATAGTTTTGTATTTCATAAATTTTTGCGTGCTTATATCTTAAATATTTTTGTAAATGATAACTTGTTTTGTTTGTTTTCTTTTAAAGACTTTGTAAATAGTTCAAACGGCCCCTTGGAAACTAGCTACCTAAGTGTAAGGTTCCGTTTTTAAAAAAGAGTTAATAAATAATAAAGAAATAATAGAAGTCTTTGAACAGGACGATTCTTTGCGTACTTCGTTGACATACACGGTGAACGCTATACAAAACACTATACATGCACACACGCACAATAAAACATGCCGAAGCACTGGATGACGTCAAAAATGTGGGTGCTGATGGCAACTGCGTCTGCAAGGAAAATATTATTATGGCGTCGAAATTTGCATAAGTCGCGCGTTTTGGGGAGCAATTTCTCCTTCACTATAAAGATGTTATCCGAACTGCACTTCAGGAACTAACTGTCTTAAGTTAAATCTTAAAATATAAGCCTTACTTGTTTTGGCATTAGAGTTCCCCTATAAAGTGCTTCTAAAGCGAATTTTTCGACCTGTTTCACTGGCTTCATAAACATTTATCTTCTGAAGAGCACTTTGATAGATTAGGCAAAGTAAATTGTTTTAGATTTTCCTCTGAAATTTGGCATTCATTGGATGCCCTTTCAGATCGATTACTTTGCTCAACAGCACGTTGTTCTTATCACGTATCCTGAATACAAGTATCAGAATGCCTTTCGGACGTTGGCAACAGTGCCAACAAAACGCGCTCAAAGCATTATGGTAGTTGTATTCAGAATACATGTAGCCTGTTATTGCCAATATTTTTTACAATAATGTGCATGCGGTGTTTTCAAGTACATTTGTTGTGTTATTAAACAGCGACTTGCATCGCTTGCTACAACAGTGGCCAGGGCTTTGTATCAACTGGCGTACAACGAAACGTTGGCCGATGTCAAAGCGAGCGAACAACTTGTAAGTATGCAGTATAATTGAAAGCACAGTCCATAGTACTGAGAGCAGAGGAGCATGTCCAAGTCAGGTTATATATGCATGGCAGCCTCGTTTCCGATGCGTTTTAATTGCCTAATTTTGTCTCGCGGGAAGTACACGCGTGGGCGGTAATATCAGCAACTCTGAAATCGCGCCTGGCTGAAAATGCATTCAAGATGGCGGATACGTCATGAACGAAGATGTTTTGTTTGCTATTTCGGCTTGTTATCAATTAGTTCTTGATTCTATTTCGTTGTAACTAGTATATCTTTTCTCATACACCCATTGTTTAACAATTTACTGCACGATAAGCAAACAACATGTATGTATATTATATGTAATCTTATATAAAAGATTACTGAGATCACACTGAATATTTTGCGCAATTAAATTAAAAAAATACTTTCTTAATATTTTCAACGAACAAGATTTTCACGAACAAACTCCTCGGATACAGAATTCACGTAAATGTTGTCTGTAAAGTAGCGGCACTGTAGCGTGATATGCAAATATTGTTTATGCACATGTCCAGCGTAATTGCGTAAACGATTTATAGCAATCAATATTCATATTTCAGACGATTTTATATGCTTCGAGACATTAATATATAAAGATGAGGTCAAAAATGGACGAATCTACCTTCTATAGCAACTTTCTTAAAAAATTTATTCATTTTCTGTATAGTTCTCTCACGAGGTAGGCCTAGGCCAAATCTCACTTTTCGACACATTTTGTGCCAGGTGCGTCACCCGTTCGTTGCCCCCACGCGTGTACTTCCCGCGAGACAAAAACCATGTATGCATGGTTCTTGAAAGTACAGAAGCATGCGTCCCATGGGGATATTTTTGGATTCACTTAATGTGCATAGTCCTTTACATTTAATATCGCCGCATAGGTACCCCAACTATGGGTATGCCATCTGTACACTTTTTCAATAATATTTATCTTAAAAATCATTAAAAATAGTGAAAACATATTTATGAATGTGGTAGTGTGTCTTTCAAGTCTTACTAATACGTTGCTTATTGTCCATCTCATTAACTATACTCTCACGCACGCAGTCATTGTATCCATTAAGATTATCCTAAGGTTGGCAACTTTATCATGAATAATTAATAATATATAATAAATACATACATCGCAAACTTCGCTGAAAACTAAAAAACTAACACAAAATAAAGCAAAATAAGTAAATATAAATGAACTTGGATATATTTCCTTAGTTTCTAAAAAGTTTTTAGCTGTAAAATGCATTGGAAAATACGTAAATTTGTTCATTTAAAACTATGTTTTTAATAAAATTTATCGAAATTTAGTTTGTCGATAGCCCACATGAGAAACGAACAGATGTCCGACTTAAGCTTGAAGCCACTGATTTTGGCGTAAGTGGCCGCCATTAACGTAGCAAGTGCCCTAAACAGAGACCATCATGCCCCGGGCGCCATCTTGAAAACCGTTCGTTCTGGGGGGTGAATGCCTTTCTGTAGGGCACTTGCTAGGATAATGGCGGCCATGATAATCGCAGGAAAATCGACTTACGCAATTTTTAGGCAGTCGGACATCGGTTAGTCTCTAATCTGTGTCGATAGGCTGGATCCCATTTCATTGAAAAACGTCATCATCGGAACAAATTCCGAGGCAGTTAGAAGCAATCCTATTGGCCACTGAAAAGTCGAAGATTCTCCGGCTGTTCGTTAGCCACTAGGATTGCATCGCAATTTTTTCCGATGATAACGTTTTTCGATGAAGTGGGATCCATCCTATCGACAAACTAAATCTCGATAAACTTTATTCCAAACAATGTTTTAAATGAACAAATTTACGTATATTCCATGACATTTTACAGCTAAAGACTTTATAGAAACTTGGAATATATGTCCAAGTTCATTTATATTTAGCTATTTTGCTTTATTATGTGTTAGTGTTTTAGTTTTCAGCGAAGTTTGCGATGCATGTATTTATATATTATTAATTATTCATGATAAAGTTGCCAATCTTTGGATAATCTTATTATGGATACAATGACTGCGTGCGTTGAAACTATAGTTAATGAGATGGACAATAAGCAACGTATTAGTAAGACTTGAAAGACAGACCACGACATTCAAAGGTAGGTTTTCATTATTTTTAATGATTTTTGAGATAAATATGATAGCAATAAGTGTATAGACGGCATACGCATAGTCGGGCTACCTATGATCGCAGATTGTTCAAACGATACTGATACAGCGAAAATCTGGCGTTGCTATTTGATGGACAGTTTCATTTACTGATTGTGTATGGTATTTTAGGTAAAGGAATTGCTCGACTGTTTTTTGGTCAGTCCAGACTGTGATCTCTTCAAAAAAGTGCTAACGAAAGATAAATTTAGACAACTTATAAGTAGTAAGTTTGTATTATTGTACCAGTCTGCATGCACGTAGCACTTCAGTTGATCACTCTATGAGATGCAAAAACTCTCTTGGCAACTACAAACATATCACAACTGCTGCGTTTCCATTGGATCCAGGGCTTAAAGTGCCACTGACACAAAGTGGGAGCTTACACTTTAGTGCATGTGTATAAAAACGTAATCCAACTTTGGTACGCTATTATGCAAAAACTACTTGATAAGCGAGTGTAATTTTTTGATATTTAGATGGATCAGGCTTTTACCTGTTAAATAAAATGTTTTTATAAGCTGTGGAACAAAAACGAGCAAACGCGAGGGCGATGGAATATCTTGGTCAAAATTGGTGAAAGGCGCTTGTCGTATCGACTGTCCCCGCGAAGCCCGTAAAATATGATATTTCGTGATTGATTTTATATTTTACGTCTTAAGCGTTCTTTATTTTTAACTCTTTTCTATATCACATGCGATAAAATCTCTCTATTTTCCTAAGAAACCTCCTGCTCTATATTTTGTGTCCCCAGTCCCTAACTTCCGGTAGTGCCTTGCACTTCTGGCAACACAAACAAAACACAACAATTGAAATCGGCGTTTTTTGCGTGATAATGATAGCCTTTGTATATGTTCTGCATTTCTGGCTAGTTACAGCATATATGCAAAAATTCTCATAGAATTGAATCCTAACTGCTTTAACAGATTCCAATTTCAATGGCCCTCTACCCCGTTATGTTGGTCCATTTGCAAAACTCCGTGGTCCTTTGCTCGTAACTACGATGGCAAAACGAGTTTTGGGATACTTCATTGGTGAACACAATTACACTGGACAACGTACAGAAGCGGTTGTAAGTGGATCATGTTACCTCTTATTTATGTATCGTATGTATCAATGCAACCATTTAATGCAGACATTCCAACCTTGACATAAAAAAATTAGGGAGATTGATCTTGGGAATTATCTGACTTACTCTGGGAAAAAGATTGTGTACCCTGTGATGGGGAAATAGTGTAACTTTTGTGGGACTTTTAATGTTTTTTCCCATATTTCTAAAATAGCACATCTTGCATGTTTTACTAACATTAGAATCGCCCTGATCAGCGACCACCTTTCCGCCATATTGCCACTGCATATTTCATATTCATATATTTTTATAAAGCCCATTCGCAGGTTAATTTGCGGGTTGAAAACCGGAAATTGCAACGTTTCATTTTTTCAGAAAACTCATAAATGAAAATCCAAGCTATAAAGCTATAAAGAGCTATACTACTCTTTCTATGACAAATTTATGCTCAAACTTATGTTTTATATTCTGCTTGTGTCTAAAATATTTCGGAAATCCGGGGAAATTGATTGAAATCGGGAGACAGGGAGATTGCACGAATTTTCGGGAGACTCCCGGACAATTCGGGAGGGTTGGAATGTCTGATGATGCAACACACACGCAATGATTTCACTTTGCCTGACACAAGCGTTTGAAATTAAAGGCTTCGACACGCACCGGACGCAATTCGGCAACGCGACGCGATTTTTCGACTTTCATTGACAGGTAACTTTGATTCTAGTTGAGATTCTCCAGATATTCAAAGACGATATAATATTTTTAGCTATTTATCTACATGTTTTTAAAAGTTTTCTTCCATGAATAGATTTCTCCACTTTAAAAATTTGAAAAATGGCGTTGCGTTGCCGAATGGCGTCCCGTGTGTGTGGGCCTAAAAGTCGTCTTGAAAATATTGCGTGCACTTGAACTGAATAGAATTCGGTTCCAAGCCCTGTTGACTCAGTAGTTCAATATGTAAAGGGCGGTCCAGAAGCCCGAGGAGGTGAGTTTAAATCTCTTTCTTGGCAAAAATTATTTGTTGCCCCTGAATAGTATTAAAGTATGTACGAAATATTTAGTTTGTCTTAGCTATTATTCATTCGACTTTGACAATCGATGTGTCACCAAATGGTGACACTTTTAGCGTTTTGTCTCATAATTGAACGCGGAAATAGTGCTTTATGTTTTAAGTACTGCAGATCATGCTTCGAATTTCGCCCTCCGGTGAAAAATGTGCAACTTTGTCATTGGATAACAATACAGGGTTTTTTAGTAAAAAGCGTGTCTCTTTTTCAGAAGGCGAATTTTTTCACGTTCAAAGAACATAACGAAACCTACGTGATTGCAAACGTGTTTGACTCGCCTGCTCATTCCCCTGCGTTCGTACTTAACGAGTATGACTCGACTAAATACTCAACGTGGACTGAAAGCAGGTATGCCAGTTTACGATATATAATTTGTCTGAGTCATTAGCGACTCAACTTGTACGAGTTTATACGTTGTTGAGGCTATATTGGGATTGAAATTTTTAGCATGTGGTTGACTGCAAACTGCAAAGTTTAAATCGCATTTTAAAGCTCACTGTAGCAGTTGGCATACTGCATAACCCGGACTCGGACCCGGGAACGCATTTAATTGTTGAAGCGTGATTTGACAAATACACTCAAGAAAACTGTGCATATTACAATCAAATGTGATTTAAAGTTTGCCGTTAGCAGTTAGAGGTTCGCTGTGGCCGTATATAAAAGTCAATTTTGAAGTGCCTATTCAAAGGAGTTTTCCCCTACGCCAAATTTTCGATCGAATCGAAATATTGCTTTGTGCAGTCGCTCAGAACAAAATGTACCCCTCGATCGAAAAATTCTGCTCTGTGGGAAAAGCCATACCCGGATTTTGAAGGGAGGTGCAGGGAAGTGCGCACCTCCCCTAAGATCGTTTTGTACCTCCCCTGAAAATAAATACACTTCCCTCGAATTTGAAAATAATCTGCTGCCCATTAACAAAAACATGCAACGAAGCCTAAATCCAAATTACTTGGAAGTTTTAGTTTCACGTTTACGGCAAACCGCTAACCTCAACGGCACACTTCAGAATGCATTTGACGGTAGGTTTTACAGCCATAAGTGTTCTAAGTAAGTAATTCGTGGTTTAATTTAATGCATCAAGTTTTTATTTTTCGAAAGCTGCAACAGTTGTCTCGCAAATACGACTTGAAGTTTGCCTTTTCCGGTTAGCGGTTTGCTGTGAACGCGAAACTAAAACTCCCTACTAAAATAAATGCACCTCCCCTCAAAACGTTGACACCTCCCCTCGTATTTACATCAAAATCCGGCCTTGGGAAAAGTTTTTTAGCAGCTAAGTAGAAGTTCATGCGACTTGTCCACCTTGCCAGCAACACTGTTAGCCAGTAACAAAGTAAATTTTTTATCGTTAGTGTACTCCAGTAAGAAATCAGTATTTAGTTTCAACCAAATACGATTATTGGAAAACCGGTTTTTTTTACTTAATTACTTTTGTTATATTTTGGCCAAGTTAAAAAATATTTCTCAATGTAGAGTTAGCGATAAGTGGACTGGTGGGGTGGAAATGTGCTTAGTTTCTCCTTGGCTTGATCAACCAGGGCTTAGCTGCTCAGGGCTGTTACTCCTTGTTTACGTCGGCTCAAATGATTTCTGTGTATAATCACGTCGACCATATTCCTAAATCAGGTTCATGCTTAGACCTTTGCATTAGCAATTGTCAGTTGTCCAATGAAATGGTTTGCAAATTAAAACTCCATTTTACTAGTTTTTTTACTCAAGTACAATTTTCCAATTTTCCAATTTTTTTTTTTACTCAAGTAAAATTTTGAGGCAATACTTTTACTTGTTACCCAAGTAAAATTGTCAGGCAATATTTTTACTTTTACTTACTTAAGTAAAAAGTTCAGGCAACATTTTTACTTCTACGTAGGTAAAATATGAGGTGTACGTTACTTTTTACTTTACTCGAGTAAAACGTTTGAGTACTTTGCTGAGCACTGACCTGCAGCACAAGCCGTGAAAAGTACTTTTCCAATTACGATTGAGATATATTGTCTCAAAGTCATAGCCTTGTGTAGCATTTAAAATATGTGATCAATTTCTGCATTACAAGGTTTGCATGCATAGTTGCTTTGTTTATGTTTTGGCGGATTCTATTTTGCCACTGTCCTTTCCCGTCGTTTATATGGCTTATTTCAGCTAGTCTACCGAAAGTCGTATAGATTCTCTACGGGCAATTCGGTTTCCTTCTACAAGGCAAGTTAACAGCGCAGTTTGGGATAAGCAGATTAGGAAACTAATATCGTAAATGCTGTAAAAATAAGTTGCTTATAAAATATGCATGCGGAAATATGGCATACATTTTTTACGTATATGTAGGTCGTTATTATAAGAGTACGCAGCGCATGCTGCCATAGGCTGCCAAGTATTTGTGATTAAACTAATCTTCCTATCTGCCATATCAACTTTCAACACATTTCTTGTTGCAGATGGGCGACAGAAAATGGTGTACGGATGTTTATTATAGCTGATCCAGCTCAAGAGGTGCAGTGAATGTTTATGACCTGTTACTAGTGTTTGTATGCAAGTAGAGAAAAGCAGATTTATTTCTTGCACGACACCATTCAGTTCCTTTCAGCCATTCATTTACAGAAGCCCAATATATGCCTGTCCGTTACAAAGACAAACAACTACTCTACTGCACATTTACATTGTTACCTAGCCGTTACTCCAGAGTGTCAGTTCGCCCGAGTCCTCTCTGCCCTGCTTTATTTTACTCTTCCCTATGCCAGACGATTTTGCGCCTTTTAGGCCCAGGTTGGCGGCGTTTATGTTGCTATTTGCTAACCATCTTATTTTTCGCTATCATTGACTTCACAGTTTCAAAAAAGGATTCAGCCATTTTGAAAATCTTGAGAAAACGTTCTGGCCAATCAAAATGCTCAATAGCACCCCCACGTGACTACAGTTTCTACCCAGCCTTTTAATTATCCATGATGCCACAATCCTTTGTCACAGGCATGCCGGAATCACGGGTTCCGCGGTGTAATACTTATGTAAACTAATGTAGTATAGTGGCATAATTCTGTGTACAGTGTTGTTATTGGTTAACTTGCGCTTTATCAATTATTTTATAGGTTTTTAAGCGCTTGTTCATTTCTGTTTTTGCCCTTTTGACTTTCGTCAAAAAATATGCCCTTTTGATAACAAATTCCACCCCTAGCTTGCCTTGAATAACTTCTGGCATGCTTGCCTTTGTGCAAATAATTTCTAACATAATGATTAACCCCAGTCGCTTTGAAAGCAGCAACTTTGATGCTGTTCTAGCAAACATTTGTCAACTGTCACTTTAAATGATTTTGGACCCCATGAATTCCGGTAATATCGACAGGCTACCATTATTTTGTTATAATGGATTGCGCCTTGGTGGATTAAATTGTTGGTTTCTTCTTCCTATATGTATTTTTTTAAATTTAATTTTTTCAGGCAATAACATTGGCGGTTGGAATAGTGCTCACTCTCATGTCGATTGCAGTAACTGTGTTTATGTACACGAAGGCTGAACAATTATTTACGCCTTGTGATGCTGTGATAGTAATTAACGACGATGTACAGTCATGATTGGTAGTACTGCAGAAACTCACATTTTTTTTCACTACAAGGATCGAACGGCATATACACACTGTACCTCAACTGAAACTGGTCTGGTAAACCGATCAACTCGCCTTGATGAAAATTAACTTCATTACACAACTTAGTTTAGATTACCAATTACCTACTTTATTTAAATACATGCATGCGTATGTGACAAAAGGATAGATAAAAACGCAGCCGATCGAGGGAAGGCCCTTCGTCAGAAGTTGTAGAAACAAGCCCTCAAACACTCACGGATGTGATTTAAAGTTTCAAACAAGCGATGCTGTCCAATACGTTGTCCGTGATCAAGCAGAAGAAAGTGATCTCAAATACATGAAATATATTGCCCATCAATATTATGATTGCAAACATGCAAGTGTTCTATAGGCGAGAAAATTAGAATCTGGACATTAATTAGGATTAGGGATTTGTAATATATACAATGAGTAAGGTAGCTATATAGATGAAATTGTCTTAGACACAGTTGGACGAGAAAAAGACGTATTAGAGACCTTAAGATTGACGTTTATTCCATTTACCGTGAACAGCAAACTGCAGGTGGATGTTAGCTGTTTGGCGTTTGACGTAAGAATTGAAATGACTTTAAAATTATCGTTATTTTATTTTCCGCTTTTGCGCTGCATGGTCGTGAAAATTCTAGAGTCATGAAAATGGTGGCTAGGTTTTCTTATGGTCGAACAATGTGTCACATTAAGCTCTCAATGTTTGTCATCAAACGAAAGTTAAGATACCGTAAACTGTATAAAAAGGAAAAATAAATCAAAATCTTGAGCTGTAGACGACGATCCTCAGGTTGAAAACGCCAAAAACATTCGGCCGACGGGCAAACGTGACGGCAAAGCATTCATCACGTGATTTTTAGCGGTTCGCTGTGTGAGGTTTTAAAAAAGTACGTCCATCTTAAAGTCTCTATTGTAGCATACATCTCGTGAAGAAACTCGCCTGCATGATAAAGGATTAGGTTCAAAATCCATTGTACGAATTAAAGGACCCTATTTTGTTTTCGTCTCAAGTTGTTGCACCAATTATGAGTTTTCCAAAATAGCCTGGGACTGAGAATCTCGACATCAAATACACTCAGTCAAGCCATGCAGAAATTTTCACCTAATTCAACTAACCAACACCTCCACTAATTCTACCCATTGGAAAGTCGTAAGCCCGAAAAAAATCTAACAAATAGCAATGAGATTCGCTTCCGAATTCTACACAAAAAAGCTGAAAGCGATCCAATCATGTTCCTAGAATTGGATTTCGCTTGAACGTATTCGCTTAGTTGAAAACAGGCTTTATATGAATCACGGACCGGCTAAACATGTTGATGTTAACTATAGTTAAGTAAAAATGTCGACGCACCGGAATTGCGTATTCAAGATCTAACTACACTTTAACTACAAAATTACAGTTATAACGTAGTTAAAGCCAGGTGCCTGATGTTCGAAGTCCATTTAACTTAAACGGTGAATAAGTCAGAATTGAAAACATTACCACACATCTTCTACACCTGTCAAACAAAATCTCCTGTAAATAAACGATGGATAACTACATAACTATTGTACTCAAATGGCCCTTCTGACGCTATGCGACCAGGCCTTAATATGCGCCATTTTTGGGTGACCAAATCATTGTTTTTGACCGTCATTTTTTATCAAAGAAAACATAGAATTTTATGATGGTTAGCAATTGTTTGACACACGTGCCCTTCATATTTGGTGAGAATTTAGATTAAATGACGAAATTGTTCTACGTAAATACACGCCGAGAATTTACATTTTTTCGTATCGTATTTTCTCGGCGAAATTTCAAACTCTATTCGAGCAAGTTCACACAGAGTTAGCAAAAATCTTGGGTTTAGAAAAACGAGAAATTCTGTTTTATTTTATTTTCGATAAAGCAAAATTTGCCGAATTTAATTATTTGGCCTCCCATGAATGGCGTGAGAAAGGCTAATTGAAAATTTTCAATTTCGTTGTTCAAGGAATACATAAATATGATATCTATTTTGAAATTCACCGTTTATTGTTTTCATATACGGTAATTCATCGGTGATGATTCCCGATCATTGAACTAAAAATACATGGAACGCTACCTGGAGCCAAAAATGGAAGCCAAAAGTCCGAGGTCGGTCCTAGTCTTTCCACGCAACGGAAAACACGGTCAAAAGCAAAACAATTAAACCTGCTCAAACTTTGCCAAAAGAATTTTCTATGGAGCCACTATAAGCATTTTTTTAGTAGAACGCAAGAAAATAACACAAAGAAGAAAAAAATGCAGTTTTTTTCTAATTTTACAAATGAAGGGCCCAAAAATAGCTTCTTTTTGGGGCAAAAACGAGCAAAAACGTGCAAAAATAGTAGTGAAGTCTGTGTGCCCACGAGAGAATCACGAAACGGTAAACACGCGTGTCTGGGTGCAAAAATTGGCTTCCATTGATTATTAGACAGTACTCTAATTAGAGGTAGCGTTCCATGTATGTTTAGTTTAATGTTCCCTATCCATTGTTGTTGAGCAATGAAGCAGAATATA
>JAODVQ020326847.1:0-11972 GCA_025400075.2 Phenganax stokvisi
CATCGGCATGAAGACGGAGATTGTTCTGGATAAATTCATATCCGGGCTTCCGCGCCGCTTCGAGGTGGCCGGAGGGGAAGGACAGCTCAACGGCGCGCTCGTCGAGATAGCCCCGGATACCGGAAAGGCGCTTTCCATCGAACGCGTCCAGATGCTGGAGGGTGAGCGCTAGCAGCTTCGCCTGCTTTCGATTCATCCCTGTGAGGCTTCAGTGTCCGTTTCTGTGAGCGGACTTCTCGTAGTCGGTGATGGAGAATTCCGAGGGTCTGTCTTTTCCGAGAAACGCGAGCAGTCGCTTCAGGCGCCATTCGAGAGAGCGCGACCCCAGGAAAGCCTGTTTTTCGCGAAGCGGCAGCCTGAGCGCCTCGGCGACGGCGAAAGAGAGATGAAACGGGTCTTCCAGCAATTCATCGGGCAAATTCCGGGGCGCTGAACCGCTTTTTTCGAGAGCGTCCCACACCATTCGGCATAATTCAGTGGGATCCTTGTCTTCCTCATCATGAAAATCGCTCACCTCTCCCTCGAAATAGGGCCGGGTGTCATAGACGCGGAAAACCTCGAAGCGCTGCCCGCCTTGGGTGAGGATGTTCATCCTGCCGTCGGGGAATTTTTCGAGCACCTGGGTGATGCGGGCCGCGCAGCCGATTTTATGGATACCGCCTTTTCCCACCAGAACAATCCCGAAGGGCGCGTCGTCCTCGATACACTCGCCGATCATGATCTTGTAGCGTTCCTCGAAGATGTGCAGGGGCAGTCGCTGACCCGGCAAGAGTACGACTTGAAGCGGGAACAGGGGCAGGCGATAGGTAGTCATGAAAAAATTGTAGCCTGAATCGCCCGATTTTGAAATTCGCGGGAAATCCGCAGGATGCCGGACGCCCGGCGCGGCGGATATCGCTTCTGGCAATGGTCTTGCCATTCGCCGCTAGCTGGCCTGGTGGCGCGCGAATATGGTATTTTGTTCTCCCTTGAGACCAAGGCGCCATTCGGATTCTCGTTTTGCGGAGGTTTCTCACGATGAGCGAGCCGAGCATCGCCACGGCCCAAAGGGCCTGGAGCGAACCTGCGGAGGAGGGGGGTAGAGCCACGCTCTCCGGCATCGCGCTTCCGGCGCATTTCGGTCCGGGTGAGGTGGACCCGGACACCCCCGACGAGAAGCCGGGCGCGCATCCCTACACGCGCGGCATCTACGAGAACATGTACCGGGGCCGCCTCTGGACGATGCGCCAATACGCCGGTTTCGGCAGCGCGCGGGAGAGCAACCACCGCTACCGTTACCTCCTCGATCACGGGCAGATGGGAATTTCCGTAGCCTTCGATCTGCCCACCCAGATCGGCTACGACCCGGATCATCCCCTGGTGTACGGCGAAGTCGGCCGCGTGGGGGTGTCCATCGCCTCCATCGAGGACATGGAGGTTCTGCTGGAAGACATCCCGCTGGACAAGATTTCCACGTCGATGACCATCAACGCCACCGCCCCCATCCTACTGGCCCTCTACGTCGCGGTGGCCGAGAAGCGCGGCATTCCCTCCGAAGCGCTCCGGGGAACCGTGCAGAACGACATTTTGAAGGAATACATCGCGCGCGGGACCTATATCTATCCGCCCGAGGCGAGCCTTCGCCTCATCACCGACACCATGGAGTTCTGCAAGGACAGGGTTCCGAAGTGGAACGCCATATCGATCAGCGGCTACCACATCCGCGAGGCGGGCTCCACCGCCGTTCAGGAGGTCGCCTTCACCCTCGCGAACGCCATCACCTACGTGGAGGCCGCGGTCGCCGCAGGCCTGAACGTGGATGAACTCGGCTCGCACGTCTCGTTTTTCTTCAACGTCCACAATCACTTTCTGGAAGAAATTGCGAAATTCCGCGCCGCGCGCAGGCTTTGGGCGCGGATTATGCGCGAGCGCTTCGGGGCGCGTTCGGAGAAGGCCTGCATGTTGCGGTTTCACTCCCAGACCGCGGGCAGCGCTTTGACGGCGCAGCAGCCGAAGAACAACGTCGTGCGCGTCGCCCTTCAGGCGATGGCCGCCGTGCTGGGAGGCACGCAGTCGCTTCACACGAATTCGATGGACGAGGCGCTTTCCCTGCCCACGGAGGATGCGGCGAGGCTCGCGCTCAGAACCCAGCAGATAATCGCCGAGGAATCGAACGTGCCGAACGTGGCGGACCCGTGCGGCGGGGCGTACGCCATCGAGGCGCTGACGTCGGAGATTGCCTCCCGCGCCGAGGAAATCATCCAGCAAATCGACGATTCCGGCGGCATGCTCCACGCCATCGAGACGGGATGGGTGCAGCGCCAGATTCAGGAGAGCGCCTATGCCTACCAGCGCCTTGTCGATGAGGGGGAGATGGTCGTCGTCGGCGTGAACCGCTATGAACAGGAAGAAGAGTCGCGCATCTCGACGCTCCAGATTCGCCGCGAGGTCGAGGGAGAGCAAAAAGAGCGCGTCGCCTCGCTGAGGATACGGCGCCACGCCGATCGTACGAGCGAGGCGCTCGACGCCTTGAGCCACGCGGCCAGGAGCGATGACAATCTTCTGCCCTACATCCTGAGGGCGGTAAAGGCCGAGGCCACGGTCGGAGAAATCGCGAACACCATGCGCGAGGTTTTCGGCCTGTATCAACAAGACGTCGCCGTCTAAAGCGGACAGGACGTGTCTTGCCGCTGAACTTTGGACATCAGGGGCATCATTTGGAGAGAGCAATATATGAAGGGCAATGAAGTCCGCCAACAATTTCTCGAATTCTTCGCCGACGAGGCGCACAGAATCGTGCGCAGTTCCAGCCTGGTGCCCATGAACGACCCCACCTTGTTGTTCACCAACGCCGGCATGGTCCAGTTCAAGGACGTGTTCACGGGTCTGGAGAAGCGCGACTACTCCCGGGCGGTGACTTCCCAGAAATGCCTGCGCGTGAGCGGCAAGCACAACGACCTCGAAAACGTCGGCCGCACAGCCCGGCACCACACGTTTTTCGAGATGCTGGGCAACTTCTCCTTCGGCCAGTATTTCAAGGAAAAGGCAATCGAGTTCGGCTGGGAGTTTCTGGTGAATCGCGTGGGTCTCGATGGGGATCGCATGTGGATCACCGTCTTCCGGGAAGACGACGAAGCGGCGGAGCTTTGGCGGAGACTCGTGGGCGTTCCGCCCGAACGCATCGTCCGCATGGATGAGAAGGACAACTTCTGGGCGATGGGGGACACCGGCCCCTGCGGACCCTGCTCGGAGCTGATTTATGATCAGGGTGATCACATCGTCGGCGCGCCGCCGGGCAGCGGACACGAGGATGAAGACGGGGATCGCTACCTCGAACTCTGGAACCTGGTGTTCATGCAGTTCAACCGGGAGGCTTCAGGCAAGATGGAGCCGCTGCCCAAGCCCTCCGTCGATACGGGAATGGGTCTGGAGCGCCTCGCGGCGGTGGTGCAGAAAGAAGACAGCAATTACCACACCGACCTCTTGATGCCGCTCATCCATTCGGTCGAGGAACGCTGCGGCAAGGAATACACCGGCGGCGACGCGCCGAACGACGTCTCTTTCCGCGTCATCGCGGACCACGTCCGCGCGGTCAGCTTCCTCGTGGCGGACGGCGTTCTGCCCAGCAACGAGGGCCGGGGCTACGTGCTCAGGCGGGTGGCGAGGCGGGCCTTGCGCCACGGCAGGATGCTGGGCATCGAGGGGCCGTTCCTGTATCAGACCGCAGGCGTGGTGGCCGACATGATGGGCGATGCGTTCCCCGAACTGAGGGAGGGCCTGAGCTACATCTCCCGCGTCACGCTGGCCGAAGAGGAGCGATTCGCCAACACCCTGGCGCAGGGCCAGCCGCGCATGGACGCGCTGGCGGAGGAAGTGAAATCATCGGGCAGCACCACCGTTCCGGGCGGGGAGGTATTCACCCTGCTCGATACCTATGGCTATCCGTGGGATCTGGCGGTGGAAACGGCAGCGTTCCATGGCCTCGAAATAGACCAGGGCGGTTTCGACGAGGCGATGGAGCAGCAGCGCGAGCGCGCCCGCGCCCACTGGAAGGGTTCGGGCGAAGCCGCCGTCGATGAAATCTGGCATCAGGTGCGCGATGAGGCCGGCGCGAGTGAATTCACCGGTTATGATCACGATGAGGAAGAAGCCTGCGCCTGCGCCCTCATCGTGGACGGCGCGCTGCGCGATGAAGCCGGCCCCGGCGAGGAAGCGCGCGTCGTTCTCGACAAGACGCCTTTTTACGGCGAAGCGGGCGGGCAGGAAGGCGACAGGGGCGGGTTCTCCTGGCCCGATGGGGCCGCCGTCGTGCTCGATACGCAAAAGCCGCTCCCCGACGTATCCGTTCATCACGTCAAGGTGACGGAAGGAACCCTGAAGAGGGGACAAAGTCTTGCCGCGCGTATCGACGCGCATAGGCGCGATCTTTTGAGGCGCAACCACTCGGCCACCCATCTGCTGCAATACGCGCTGCGCCAGGTTCTGGGTGATCACGTGAAACAGGCGGGTTCTCACCTCTCACCCGAAAGACTTCGGTTCGACTACACCCACTTCGCGGCGATGACGGCCCGCGAACGCGAAAGGGTGGAGGACATCGTGAACGAGCGCATTCGCGAGAACGCGAGCGTGGAGACGCGCCACATGTCGATCGACGACGCGCTGGCCGCAGGGGCGACGGCGCTCTTCGGCGAGCGTTATGGTGAGGACGTACGGGTCGTTTCCGTGGGTGATTTCAGCATGGAGCTTTGCGGGGGCACGCACGCGCGCGCCGCGGGCGACATCGGGTTTTTCCGCATCCTGCACGAGGGCAGCGTGGCTGCCGGCGTGAGGCGCATCGAAGCCTTGACGGGGGAGGGCGCACTCTTACAAGCGCGTAAGGAACAACACGTTCTGACTGAAATCGGGGAACTCACCCGGGCGGCGCCCTTGGAGGAGGCCGAGCGGGTGAGGCGCCTGCTCGATCGCGTGAAGACACTCGAGCGTGAACTCAAGGATTCGCGCGACAGGCAATCGCGCGACGAGATGGGCGATCTGGCTTCGGAGGCCAAAGAAATCTCGGGCGTCAAGCTCATCGCCATGAGGCGCGACGGCCTGCAGGCGGGCGATTTGCGCGGAATCATCGACGCGGCGAAGGGCAAGCTCCAAAGCGGCGTCGCAGTGGTCGCCGCCGTAACGGACGGGAAGGTGGCCATCGCTGCCGGCGTCACGAAAGACCTCACCACTCGCATCCATGCCGGGAACCTGGTGAAGGAGGTGGCCTCGCTCGTCGGCGGCAGAGGCGGTGGCCGGCAGGACTTCGCGCAGGCGGGCGGCAAGGACGTCGAAAAAGTGGACGACGCTCTCGCGGCGGTTCCTGAACTCATCGAGAAAATGACATAATCGCTACACATCCGCGCCCGGTTCAGACGGGCTCATCTCTGGTCAATGGTTTCGGAGAACGTATTTGACTGATTCGGCCGTGGCGGGCGCGGTTCCAGAGCGCCTCAAGAAAAGAAGAATCTCCCTGCTCATCGTCGCCCACGTCGCGAACGACAGCTATTTCGGTTTTCTCCCGCCGCTGCTTCCGCTCATCGTGGAGCGCATGGACCTGCCCTTGAGCCTGGCGGGTCTTCTGGCCACCACGCTTTCCGTCACAGGCGCCGTGGGCCAGCCCCTTTTCGGCTACTTCGCCGACAGGATCAGGAAAGGGTGGCTCCTGGCCCTTGGGCCGCTGGGCGGCGCGCTTCTGGCGTTCATGCTCTACATGCCGAATTTCTGGATCCTCATGCTGCTCATGCTGATTGCGGGCTCGGGGTCGGCCTGTTTTCATCCCGTTGCTTCGGTCATCGCCGGTCAGTCCGCGGGCGCGAGGAAAGGGTTCGGCATGTCGCTCTACGTCGCAGGCGGCCGTCTGGGCGTGGGGCTGGGCTCGGGGGTGGCGACGTTCATCGTCACCCGGTGGGGCATCGACGCCATGCCGTACGCCAGCCTCTTCGGCATCATCATCGGGCTTCCCCTGTTTTTCGTCGCTCCACCCATCCGGGACGTGGGGCGCGGCGCTTCGCAGAGTTTCATGCAGACGGTTCGCATGCTCAGGATCGTGTTCCGGCCGCTGTTTCTGCTTTGGCTCGTGAATCTTTGCCGCACCACGGTGACGATGACGGTGCAGGTCTTCTTGCCGATATACATTATCGCCAAAGGCGGTTCCCTGGCCGCGGGCGGAACCGCCGTCACCCTGTTTCTGGTCGCCGCGGCGGTTGGCGGCATCTACGGCGGGCATCTCTCCGACATCTTCGGCAGGCGGATCGTGACGATCATGGCCATCTGCGTGGGCACGCCCGCGCTGGGCATGGCGTTTCTTTTCGATGAGCCCTTGCGGACCGTCTTCGTCATTCTCTCGGGCGCCGCCTTCTACGCGCAGATGGGAGTTTCCGTGACGTATGCGCAGGAGATCGCTCCCGAACACGCCGCCCTGGTGAGCAGTTTCATGCTCGGCGTGGTCTGGTTCGTGGCGAGCATCGGGATGATCGCCGTGGGCGGTCTGGCCGACTACATCGGCGTGGAAACGGCTCTGCCGCTGGTCTGCATGGCGTTCGGCGTCGTGGGTTCGTTCCTCTCCCTCGGACTGCCCAGGGAGACGGCGTAGAAACATGTCGAAAAAATTCAAGCCCCTGGCCGTTGAGCGCGAGATAGCCGAAGAAATGGCCTCCACGCTCGGGCGCATCGGCAGCGAGTTTTCGAAGCGCCACAAAAGGGTGTGGGCCGCCTGGCGCGCATGGGAGAAGGGGCAGGAACTGAGTGATGAAATCAGGGATAGGCTGAAGCTCGTGCTTCACAACGCGATGGACGAAGCGGAACGCTACAGGTATTTTCTCATCGTGCAAAGAGAGGCAATGGGACTTCGGAACCATGCGGAGGTGAACCGCAAATACCCGCTTCCCCGCGTGCCGGGCAGGCCGCCCGCGGCGGGCGACCCTACTAGCCCTCGTCTCGCTTGGCCCGGAGGATTTTCACGAGGTTGGCGTAGGAAGTTCTCCGGATGATGGAGCGGAACTGGTCGCGGTAGTTTTTGATAAGACTCACGCCCTCGACGACAACGTCGTAGACGCGCCATTCGCCCCCGACTTTGTGCAGGCGGTAAACGATGGCGACCTCTTTCTTGTCCGTCGTGATGATGACGGTGTCGACCCTGGCGAATTCCGCGTCGCTGGTCTCCTTGCCGAAAACGACTTTCTCGTTGGTGTAGCTCTCCAGCGTGCCGGCGTAGTTGCGTTCCATGAAATAGCTGAAAAGCCCGATGAATTCGGCCTTCTCCTTGGGCGTGCGTTTTCTCCAGGCCCTCGCGAGACTTCGCCGGGACATTTCCTCGAAATCGAAATACCGGTGGATGACTTTACGCATCCGGTTTCTGCGCTCCGCTTTTTTCTCGGGGGCTTTCAGATCGGGTCGGTCGAGTATCTCCAATACACCGTATATCCCCTTTCGCACCACTTCGGACGGCTCTCCCGCTTGAGCAAACGGCGCGAGGAGCGCACAGGCGAGAAGCGCGGCGATGAGTAGCGGTAAACGGTTATTCAA
The DNA here is from genome assembly GCA_025400075.2 of Phenganax stokvisi. Taxonomy (NCBI): domain Eukaryota; kingdom Metazoa; phylum Cnidaria; class Anthozoa; order Malacalcyonacea; family Clavulariidae; genus Phenganax; species Phenganax stokvisi. Next base: position 7,537 of record JAODVQ020326847.1, read on the forward strand.
AAACATGGCTCTCCTCGTGCGGTAAATCCTGAATTCGGGAATGGCGGCGAAACCGTGATGATGTAAAGATTCCGGGATGTATTCCGGCGCTCTCGATTCTGAGTCCGCGAGCGCGAAGCACCCGTTGACGAACAGATTATCGGTCATCTTCCAGCGTTGTTTCGGGCGGCGATGGCTCTTTATTCCTTTTCCTTCTTCACATTGCCGAAAATAAAGTCGCCGATGAGTTTCTCGATGTCAACCGGTGGTTCCGTCTCGCGGATCCGTCCGCCCGCCGGGATGATTTTTTCTGACCCTCCCTGGCTGAGGCTCACGTATTTGTCGCCCAAAACCCCTTTGGTGCGAATGGAGGCGATAGAATCCCGTGAGAGTTCAATGCGCTCATCGATGCGAAGCATGATTTTCGCATCCTCCCCGTCGAGGGAGATTCCGCTCACCCGCCCGACGCGCACGCCCGCCATCTCCACCGACGCGCCTTTTCTCAAACCCGTGGCGGTCGTGAAATTCGCCGAGACCTCATAGGTGCCGTCATCGAAAATATCCAGGCCGCCGAGGTTGATCGAGAGATAGGCGAGCGCGAGGATTCCCGCCAGAACGAATATGCCGACGCCGAATTCCACGTTTTTTCGGTACAAGGCTCGTTCCTTCTTCAAATGAGAATCGAGGTGAGGAAATAATCGCCCACCAGTATCAGAACGGAAGAGAGCACCACGGCCGAGGTGGTCGCCTTGCCCACTCCCTCGGCGCCGTGACCGCAATGATACCCCTTATAGCAACAGACCCATGTGACGATGAGGCCGAAGACGATGGATTTCCATAAACCTACGTTGATGTCGACCATCTCGATCTTGTCCTGCATCTCCCCGAAAAAGGTGCCCGAACTCAATCCCATCAACTCCACGCCCACGAGATAGGCCCCGAAAATGCCGATAAGGTCGCAAAGCGCCGTGAGCAGGGGGAATACTATCACGCCCGCGAGCAGCCGGGGAGAGACGAGGCGCTGCAGGGGATTTACGGCCATGCTCTTCAGGGCGTCCACCTGTTCGGTGATCTGCATGATGCCGATTTCGGCCGTCATGGCCGAACCCGCCCTCCCGGTGACGACGAGGGCGGTAAGCACCGGCCCGAGTTCGCGGATAAGGCTGAATGCGACGGCGGGGCCGAGAAAGGCTTCTGAGCCGAATTTTCTGAAGGCGTATATTCCCTGAAGCGCCAGCACCATTCCGGTGAACAGGCCGCTCAGCAATACGATGGAAAGCGAACCCGTACCGATAATGTATATCTGGCGCATCAGGAGAGAGGGCCGCCAAGGCGGCATGAAAATCCACCGCACGGATTCGAGCAGGAAGATCGCGGCGTTTCCCATGCCGGCGATGATCTCCATCGTTCGCCGACCCAGCATACGGATGCCCTGTGTAACCATTGTCTCGGAACTCATGGAGCCTGCCTTCTATTCCTCATCATGAGCGAGTATAGTGAGCATCATCGGTTGCGTGGCGGTTTGCGCGAGCGGTCTCGCGATTCGCAGGGCGGATAGAACCGACTTCTAGTGTATCGCTCCTCAAGTATGGAGATCAACGCTTGCACGAGCGGCTATATTCTTCTAAGGGTTTGTTTTTTATATGAAAAATACAGCAATCGGACCCTTGTCCAGATATATCGAATACGGCGTGCGCAACCATGTGGCGGATTTTGCGCAGATTACCCGCCTTTTCGTCGTAATTTACGTGCCCGTATCCATGGTTGCGCTCTCGGCGCATCCCTCGATCAAATCGCTGATGGAACCCGAGGCGAACCTCATGTTGCTGTTCCCACTGATGATCGCCTCCCAGCTTCTCTTGCGCATATTGCAGGTGTTCCTGTTTATTCTCCTGATCTTGCGGGTCGAGTCCGAACGCACGGGCGATGGCGCCGTTTGGGATATTGCCGAGGCGGTGAATCGCCTGAAATCCGTCGCCAAGGTGGATCTGGCGTATACCTTTGGTTTGCAGTTGCTGGGCGTCATCGGGTTTGCGGCGTCGCTGTTCATCTTCGGTTTTCTGTTCGGAGATTCGCCCATCGGGCTTCCCTTCTCGTTCGCCGTCACGGTGTTTCTCGTTCTTACGCCCGCCGTGCGCTATTATTTCTGCACCCTGACCGCGCTGTTGTATGGGGATGACTTCACCCAGGCCTTCCACCGCGCCGGCGCGATATCGAGCGGAGGCGAAAGAACCATCGTCGTTCTGGCGATGACCTATCTGCTGGTCTGGTTCATCCTCTGGCAGGTGATACAGGGGATTTTCGGCGGAGGCCTGCTGGGGCAGGTTCTTCTCCAGACGGGCGTGATGGTAACTTCCATCTCGTACTATCTGGCAGGGTATCTCCTGTTCTCGGACCTTTGCGAGTCTGCGAGCGCACGGCGGACGGGTGAGGCGGATCAGATCCCCGAAGATACAGGCGACGCGTAGCGCAGCCGCTACAAGGACACCTCGAAACTCAGCCCGTCATACGCGAGTTCCACGCCGCTGGGCAGGTTTCGGTTGGTTTCGTAGTATTCGAGTTCGAAATTGGTGTGGGTGAAATACGTCTGCTCGGGCTTGAGTTCCTCGACGATTTCGAGCGCCTCGGCGACCGTGAAGTGTGAGGGATGTTTTCTGTGGCGCAAGGCGTCCAGAATGAGGATGCGCACTCCTTTCAGGATTTCCATGGATTTTTCCGGAATGGCGTTGCAGTCCGTCGCGTAAGCGAAATCCCCTATCCGCAGGCCCATCACTTTCATGCCGGCATGTTCGAGTTCGAAGGGAATGACGTCGATGCCGGCCGCCCCGAAAGGGGAATCTCCGATCTCCGCCAGCGTGAGTTGCGGCTTGAAGCCGCTGTAGTCCTTCGCGTCATTGAAGATGTAGCTGAAATTCCGGCGGAGAATCTTTACCGTATTGGGATAGGCATAGCAGGGGATCGGCTTTCCCATCAGGAAATTATAAGCGCGCAAATCGTCGATGCCGTGCGTATGATCCGCGTGATAGTGGGTATAGACCACGGCATCCACGCGGGTGATTTCGTGCCTGAGCGCCTGCTCGCGCAGGTCGGGGCCCGTATCGACCAGCAGGTTTCGACCGTTGTGTTCGATGATGATGCTCGGACGAAGCCGCTTGTTTTTGGGGTCGTCCGAAAGACATGCGGCGCTGTCACATCCGATGGAAGGAACGCCGGTGGAGGTGCCGCAGCCCAGAACGGTGACGCGAGCGCTTGCGTTCATCTCACCGAATCCGCCAGAACCTGAGCAGCGGTTTGCACGTCTTCCCTCGATACGTCCAGATGGGTGACGGCGCGGAGCATCTTCGCGTTCGGCACGGAGAAGGAGACGCCTTTTTCCCTCATCGTCTCGTTGATCCGGTGCGCCGTCTTGCCGGTTGCCGAGATATCGAGGAACACGAGGTTGGTGGGCGTCGTGTCGTGGACGGGCCGAACGCCCGGAATCCCGGCGGTGAGTTCCGAGAAAAGCTGGGCGTTGGCGTGGTCGTCCGCCAGGCGCTCCACATGATGGTCTAAAGCGTAGATACCCGCAGCGGCGAGAACCCCCGCCTGACGCCAGCCGCCGCCCCACATTTTCCAGTAGCGGCGCGCCTCTTGAATGAATGCTTTCTCCCCGAGCAGAATGGAACCCACCGGGCAGCCCAATCCCTTGGAGAAGCAAAAGCACATCGAATCGCAGCGACTCGCCCATTCTGTTGGGGGGATGCCGGAAGCGACGATGGCGTTGAAGATGCGGGCGCCGTCGATGTGAAGGGGGATGTTTTGCTCTTTCGATAAAGCGCGCAACTCGTCTAGTTTTTCGAGGGGGAACACGTGGCCGCCGCCCTGGTTGTGCGTGTTCTCCACCCAGAGCAGGGTGCTTTTCGGGAACCCTCCCGTGGGGCGGAGCCATTTCTCGGCGTCTTCGCGGGCGTATGTCCCGCGTTTCGCAGAGATCAGAGCGAATTGAATCCCCGATAAGAATGGGCCCGCGCCCAGTTCATTTCGAAAGGGATGGCAGTGGGAATCGGCGATGATCTCATCACCCGGGTTTGTTTGAACCTTGATGGCCAGTTGATTGGCCAGCGTGCCCGATGACACGAAAAGGCCGTCTTCCTTGCCGAAGAGGGCCGTCACCTTTTCGATGAGTTCGTTTACGCTCGGGTCCTCTCTGAGCGTGTCGTCGCCCACCTGCGCCTCGGCGATGGCTTGGCGCATCGCCTGCGTGGGGCGCGTTGCGGTGTCGCTTCTCATGTCGATGAAATGACGGGACAAAGAATAGCTCCCCGGCTTCCGGCCCCCGTCTCCGGGAGTCGGGATTCATGAGTTGGGTTTGGTTTCATTTCGTTAGCGAGGTGTATATTTGCACAATCACGAATGATTTGCCAGATTAACGCCCTGTGATTTTTCGGCTTTTGGACTCCTTGCACACGCCCAGAGAC
>JAODVQ020326952.1:0-11971 GCA_025400075.2 Phenganax stokvisi
TGTCTGTCTGTCTGTCTGTCTGTCTGTCTGTCTGTCTGTCTGTCTGTCTGTCTGGCAGCCAGTTAGTCAGTCCCCTTTAGTAATACCGAACTTCTAGATTTTAATAATTAGCTAATACATAGTTCATCAAATTTGGCGACTTAGGTTCTCCAAATTCCTTCACATATTCACACATTCACCCACTCATTCATTTACACATACACACACCCTCACACTCTCACACTCTCCACCCTCCACCACAGTTGGACGAGCTACCTCAGATTGTAGAGTCACTAATAAAAGGAGATTTGTCGTGGACCAAGGTTGAAACAAAATGGCCGCTCTTCACCGGACAAGAAAGTACTTCACACCAATAATTACACACTTGACCACGCCTTCTAAAATATCTTGGCCATGCCCACACCACACCCAATCAGATTTAAATATTCTCTCAGTTTTGTATAATTATTAATAATATAAATAATAATTCTCTTTCTGGTAATCAATAATATTGGATATTTGCACACAAACAAAACAGTGAACACAATTTATTATGTCACATGGATGACATAATGATGAAAGAATAGAGAATTTCATGAGGAAGGGGTTCTAGAAAAAGAGTAACAATGAGGTGATATACAGAAGAGGGAGGAGAAGGAAATATTGCGACAAGAAAAGGAGCAATGATAGAAAATGATGAGGAAAGGAGGAGAGAGAGAGAGAGAGAGAGAGAGAGAGAGAGAGAGAGAGAGAGAGAGAGAGAGATGGAGGTGGTGGTGGTTATTCTCTGAGAGCTCTGAGTTCAGGAAGAAGTGCAGCAAAGGATGGACGAAGGTTTGGATCACTGACCCAACATGATCTGGCTATCTTCTGATAGGCCTATACATGCATACAAACAACAAAGACAGAATTTTCACTTTTTGTATAATAACTCAGCAATGCAATGTACTATGAACTAAAGGTATGTACCACAAGTGTACATCTGTTAACTTTAGCCAATACACTGGAATGGAACTGAAATTACTGACGCAAACCAGTCGAATCAAAGTACTTATTAGAAGTTACTTTAGAGTTAGTCCATATATACTCAAGTGGTTATTGTACATTGTTCTAAGTATGAAATTGTGGTGGAATGGAACCTGGTCGTGATGTGATGAAAATACGGGTCTCTGACCCATGAGTAATCTCATGACCAGAATAACTGGTGACACCTGCTTCTTGTCTTCTTCAAATGGTGCTTTTCCCGTAGCTACAGCCCACATTATCATCCCTATGACAACAAAAGAATCCGTCATTAAAGGGAAAGCATTACAGCAATAAGTGCTAAATTTAGAAATGTTACTAAAGATAGAACAAACCAATCAAGAACAATGGGCTACAGTGAAAGAATGCAATTTGATTCCATTTGTACTAAATATAGCCTCAAACTGCTACATACACTCCTCACCAAATGAGTAGACATCAGCAGCAGCCGTGAATTCATCTTTCTCCATTGCCTCGGGTGCCATATACACCTGAGGTTCTGTGCTTTGAGCCTTCAGTCTAGCGTAGAAATTACACTTCTTCTTCAGCTCAAATAGTCCCTAAACACACATAATAATACACACCACTATATTAATTGGTGGCAGAGAGAACTTTTCAAACTTACAAAATCGGAAATTTTAGCATTGAAGTGTTCACCAATCTGAAAACAGAGTGAAAGTAGGCATCAGTTAAATTAGTGGGCATGGCTTATCTAATTAGTGGGTGTGGCAGAATAATTGGTGGGTGTGGCTAACCAGGATATTTCTAGGGAGGAGGTTACGATGGAGAATCTGGTGAGAGTGAATGAAAGCCATTCCACTACAGGTATCTTTAATAATCCTCAATCTCTGTCCCCATTCCATGTAGGTCCTGTCCTCATGCAGAACCAAATGAAGGCAGCCCCTGGCAATCTTCTCACAAATTACAGCACAAACTTTGTCCTTCCGGCTGATTCTGGCGCCTAGCAACTGTACCACATAGGGACACTGCAGCTGGCTGTTAGCACAATTAAAACAAGATTACATCACAATTACATCATCATCATCCGGTAGCAAACCTGATTCTCATAATCTGGTCCTGGAACATGGAATAGAATTCATCTCTCCATCCCTCCACCGTGTGGACCTGTTTAATGATAACAGGCATGTTACGATAGGTTCCGTGGTAGACATCGAAAAATCTCCGTTCACTCGTGTTTAGCTGTGGTCCCATTATCTGCATATATAGAGAACTCTTATGAACAATGTGATCATGAACATAGGCTTATAATGCAGCCCCTCCTCCCTTTTCCACTTTGCAATTTGATACATCAATTCACACCTAACTTGCTCTAAACCCACCTAATACTATACATAATGTAGTGTAATATCTACTCTTGCTTCAAGTAGTAAGTATGTACACATATATGAGAGCCAAATTTAGTTAATCAAGAAAAATTAGGATACAGTGAATTTATGTACTATGTAAATTCCTTACATACTGCTATAGTAATACTCTTCCTTTAGTAATGATGTAATGATTAGGTAATAGGAATTACATCATATTCAGCAGAACCGGACATTAGCCATGATGGGTTGTTACAAAATACGTGTCTGCATTCCGTTCCGCTAGTGGTTCTGTTCTGTTCTGAGCAGGTGGAATTAAGTTCGGCCATTAGCGATCTGTTACGACATAGTAACATCTCCTTGTCTATACACAGCCTCCTCATCTGGGTGAGAGAGTGAGAGAAAAAAATGCCACAGCTAGTGCAAAATTTTTGAGGCACGTACATAATTTTTGCAGATTTGCCAAGAACCAAGAAAATTATGATCCTAAAAATATATTTTTTCGTGCATCTAGCCTGTGAAAATTGTTTCCACAAGCTCTTTGTACTACTTGTATATATATATGGTAGTTGCTGACTCTCTCGCTCTGTTTAATTATTGGCCTCCATGAGCTAGGCACGGAACATCTGAAGTAGGATCTACTGCTGGTCACCATTACATTATGGTGTGCCTAGGCTTTGTGGGCCCAGTGTAGCACAGGTAACGGGACCTCTGCGAGTCAGGTATATATAAGAAGAGAGAAAATTAAGAGTGGAATATATATATATACCTCTTCCTCTACTTCGGCCAGTCTCTGACGATAAGATTTGATTTGGTTCTCCATACGACAAAATTTATCTAACATTCCATCTCTTCTCTTTTTTCTCTCCTCATATTCTGCATCACCACATCTTCCTTCTTCTTCTACTTCTCCTTCTCCTCCTCCTCCTCCTCCTCCTCCACATTCTCCCCCTCTAACCTCCTTTTCCTCATCATTTCCACTTTTTGATTCATTACACATACTGTCATTCTGTCGTTCTGTCATTCCTCCATTCTCTGGTTCTCTCGTTCCACATTCATTATCAGTACCTACCGTGGCTGCCAGCTCATTATCAACCTCTGGTCTTTCAGTGTCGTTATCATTGATGGGTGTGGTCAACTGACAATTGGATGTTGTTGAACAGATGCCGGAGGAGGTAGAAGTGGAGGAGGAGGTAGTGGAGGTGGTGTTTTGGTGTGTGAGAATACAAGAGAGAGTGTTGAGGTGTGTCCCTCCTCCTTGTCGGGTCCTGACTGAGTGAGCAACTGTGATAAAAAGAGGTGGTGAAGGAGAAAGGAGGAGAAGATGAAAACATATAGATCTTCAAATTGAAAAATATAATAATTCATAGGGTCTGCAACTACATTTTTTCTAAGTCATAAAATCACCAGCTCTGAGCACCACCTATACTCTACCTCTGTAGTACAGCGAAACCTTGTTAAAGTGAACACTGTTAATACAAAATACCCCTTTAGTATGAACTAACTCTAAAGTCCCTTCTATAAACATACGCTATACTATAAGCTACTGAAACTCTTGTTTGTGTGAAAATTTTAAGCTGGTCCCCTGGAGTTCATTCACTCTAAAAAGGTTCCACTGTACTACGTATTGTACTATATACTATAGTTAGTAGTACATTATCTTACACAGCAAGGCTTGTTTGAGGTCTGCTGACTCAGCAAGATCCAAAGGAGTATCACCATCAGCATCTTGTTGATATATGTCAGCTCCGAATCTGACCAACAGCAGACATACTCTCTTGTTACCCCTATAATGAGATACAGAGAGAGATGGCTGTATGCAGGGTATAATATACTATTTGTATTAGAGAAATGTTCTACATTGTTGCTTGGGCTAAGTGTGTGGTGTGCCTGACATACTTGTATAAAATTAAACACCCACAATTTACGTAGAGCATGCGCAATATGCTATAGGTCAATGGCCGGCATACCTATCGAAAAATTTTTGCCATTTGAACGTACGGCTGGCACACTGCGCTCGTAACTATACTTGTGAGTAGCGATATGAAGAGGTGTGATAGACTGAGTTCCTCCTCGGACATTAGGATCTGCTCCAGACTCCAACAGTAACTGACAAATACATCTCTTCTCTTCCTGAGAGGCTAGGTAGAGCGGTGAGAACCCTGCAGACTGGAGATTGGAGTATGGGATTATGATAATATGAGATAAAGCAGTACGGAGTATGTAGTATGGTAGTATGAAGAATGGAGTATGGGATTACAGGAGTATGAGATTATGACAGTATGGAGTATTGAACTATGGAAGTATGAAAATACTACAGTATAAAGTTATGGAATTACGGCAGTATGAAGTATTGAATTACAGCAGTATGAAGTTATGGTATTACGGCAGTATGAAGTATGGGATTATGGCAGTATAAAGTATGGGTTCTAGTACCTGTGTGAGATTGGGGTCAGCTCCTCTCTGTAGAAGATACTTAACCATAGCAGTAGCACCAGATTTCGCAGCGTACATCAAGGGAGTCCATCCATCGCCGTCCCGGACATTAATATCGGGACACAATTCTACCAGATACAGCAGTGCCTGTGTCAAACAACAGGTTGTACAATCCTAAGATTGAACGAGCAGTACTCAAACCAACCTCTATATTAGCATCAGTGGTACAGACGGTGTGTATGGGGAGTTCTCCCTTCTCATTAGCCACTGTAGGGTCAGCCTTGAAATGAAGTAAGATCTTCACACGATTCACAAATTTACATCTACATAGCAAACAGACAATTTGAAATGTTTCTTGTTTAAGATTATAACAATGGGATACAATGCAATTTGTAATAAATTTATAGAGTTTAAAGTGATTGAAACAAATACATTAAGTAACCGTATTATTTATTTATAAACTAAAACCATAATGTGATACAATAGTGAAACAATGCTATTGGTTTGAACTTCAAAAACTTACTAATTTTAGCCTTTATTACACAGCTATGTATACTCCATTTAAACTTACTTGCAAGCTTTGTTCAATGCAGTGTCACCATTCAAGCAGCGAGCATCTTTGAGTTGAGATAGAGGAGTTGAGAGGAGGTATTCGAGAGTCTTCTCATGTTCTCCGTGAGGCATCTGTTTCATACAGGCCATGTGTAGGATGGTGTCTCCGTCCCGGTCCGTGTGTCTCCAGTTCGCTCCTCTTGACATGAGGTACATTGCCACAGGGAGCTGGAGGAGGAGGAGAATTGAAATGGTGTGAATGGGTGGGTGTGGTTTAATTACGTAGGAAGGAGTAGCAGAAGAAAGGAAGAGCTAGATGTCGAATAAAATGAGAGTGTGTGTGTTAGAGAGAGAAAGAGTGAGAATGATTGGCCTCTATGAGGCATGGAACATATACAATTGCACTATGGTATGCCTGGGGCTTCGTAGTCCCAGTGTAGCAGAGGTGATGGAGCTCTACATGTTGTGCATAAGAGCAGAAAACAGCGAGTGAGTGTATGAGAGAGAGAGAGAGATGGCAATACCTGTCCACAGTAAGCAGCCATATGCAACAACGAAGCACTACTATGCTTACACTGGTAATTGATGCAGACTCCAGATTTACACATTGCCTGCAGAATGAATTTCAGGACAGCATTAAACCTGTCCTGAACAACTCTGTCCTACAGGACATGGTTATACCGCACCTGAAGTGCCTGTAGGTTTCCGCTACAGCAGGCAACTATGGCCTTCTCTATTGATGACATACATGGATAGACAGCTGTGGTACATGGCAGGGAGAGAGACGGATTGACTTTAACTGCTGCTTCTGTAGACACAGAGAGAGAGAGAAAGGAGTATACAATATGCACTTATATATATGTCTAGCAGATATGTATGTATATTAGCTGCTTTTTTGCTCTGTTCAACAATGATTGGCCTCTATGAGGCCTGGAACATTTGAAGTGGTACTACAGTCACCATTGCACTATGGTGTGCCTGGGCTTCGTGGGCCAAGTGTAGCAACTGGATATCCGTGAACTTGGCATGAGAACACTAGAAAACAGACATACTTGTCATCTTAGCGCCCAGTTCGGGAGCAGCCATTGACAGAGGTGTTCTCCCTTCCTTGTCTTTCAACAAGAGATCAGCTCCATGTTCAATAAGAAGAAGAGCAATGTCTCCTCTCTCTTTGTGTGCAGCCCAGTGTAGTGGGGCCGTGTGCTGTGGTCCACATTGCAAGTTAACAGCTGCTTTGTTCTTCAGAAGGCCGCGGACCAGCTCCAGATTGCCTCCCCAGGCCGCCAAAAACAGTGGCGTTATTCCTGAATAATAAATACATTATAAGAGAGATGGCCCAAACATATTGCGTAATTGCATTGAATTGGCAATTGGTTACATGGGCTGGATAGATTGGGCAAAAATTTGCATAAAATATAGATCAATATGTAATTAAAAATGATATATATTATGATCGACCTCCAGAGCCAAAACATCAACACAAGGCAAGTATACACATTCATCAGATCAGCTCTTTTAAAAGAATAAGAAGAAACACGACTAACCTTCTTTATTAGGAGAGTTAGGGTTGGCACCTTGCTCTAGTAGGACAAGTGCTGACTCTACTAGACCTCTTTTGGCTGCACAATTCAGTGCTGAGGCGCCGTCTTGATTTAAAGCATCGATATTTCGAGATTTTGTGGCCAACATTTTAAGGATGGCAGGGTTACCGAGTGCGTTGTGGAGTGCAGTGAATTGTTCGCTGTCGGGTATGTCCGGATCCGCATCGTGACCGATCAGGACCTCCACGCACTGTTCCAAGCCGATACGAGCGGCTTGTTTGAGTGCCGTCCACCCACAGCTGTTCTGGTGATCAATGGGGAGTGAGTTAGTGAGAACCTCGTCAGAGGAGAGGAAGAGACGGAGGAGATTAGCTCGGACTTCGTCGTGAGTCGCGTCCTGTGTGGTAACAGCCGAATGGAGCAGAGTGGAGTTATTGCGCTGGAGAATGGTCGGCCTAGCTCCACGATCCCACAATAACTTAACAATATCATAGCAACCGCACATCGTGAAACTGTGAAGAATCGAGGCTCCTACAAACAGGAAAACACATAATAAATAATTTCTAATACACACTTTTTAAATCGACAGTTATGCATACCATTGTACATTGGTCACATATTAAAAATTGCTGTGTTGTATAATCAATCTGTCGCCATGGTGACCATACAAATGCTGCGTGTAAGCAGCTGTAAAACTACTATCACCCCACGTACACACACTCTCTCTCTCTTTCTTTCTGTGTTCTGACTAGTGGGGTTCTAGTGTTCACCAGACCCCCAAGAACACACTATAGTGCAATGGTGACCACTTCAATAGTCTCCACTTTCTCTTTTCTTTCTTCAACTCACCATCTGGCTTTGGTTCTGTGATATTAATATCCGGATCAGAGAGTAGTTTTAGAATAAGATCCTTAGCATCTTCACATTTTTTGAATAATCTTTGGATATTTGCTATAAATAAGAGAAGGAGGAGGAGGAGAGAGAGAGAGACAGAGAGGAGAGAATGCATACAAGTACATAGGAAGTGAACCCATATATTCAACACCATCAGGTGAAGTACCACATTCATCACACACACTGCCCATAAAGGAGTAAACAAAAGATTACTTGCAAGGTGAGAAGGAAGGGTGGACACCCGGAGACATTCAATTGTCAGGCGCAATGGAGTCCCAGTAAGTGCTAAGTGACCCACTTGCAGGTCATCTGAGATACTTGGCAACTATCGCGCTAACGACCTACAGTTTCACTACTCCTAATACGCAGTTGTAATAATAGCTGTATGTATGTCCGCACGAAGTACGGAGCTGCGCATACTACGTAGCTATCTTAGCTATTTTACCTAAGTCATAGAGATCTTCGGCAGTAATACTTGTGGCTGAAGGCGTCCCGGTGCAGTCTCCAGAGCCAGATCCACATATCTGAATGTCACACATCTTTCTTAGATGATAACAACCTCTGAATCAGAGTTTTTTTTTTCCCTAAGACGTCCGCTTCCGCCTGTAGGCGCCTCACTTGCGGGAGAGGCACGAAACGTTTACCTGGTGCTGTTAGACTTTTTAAAAGATTCACGATTTCCAGGAATTGGCTAACTGTAAAACTACATATCAGTCCACTTCTTCGTTTATACAACGCAGCAGTCGCGTACTGTGGATGTGTCGTGACGACCACGCCCCCGCCACACACTAGGTATTGACCACGCCCACTATTAAAATCCCACGTTCATCGTGAGCATGCGCACATGTGCTGATGAAAAACGGAGATTAGCTGGTGGATATACGGAGAGCTAGAATAAAGGAAGAGAATGCCAGTTTGGCTAAAGAATTTGCAGTCAACCGTTCGTTTCAGAGAACATCTCTTTCACTTGCAGTCCAACTTCATTCTGTGTCTGGCGGGAGCCTCTCGCTATGACGTCAGCCTCGTCTGCGTAGAATCCGAGAATATACGGGATTTGAACCGCGTATACCGGAAACTCGACCGACCCACGGACGTTCTCGCGTTCCCATACCACGAGGTATGGGAACCGGACTAAAACCAAAATTTATCCATTTTTTATTTCAGGACGCCGTGGCGGGTGTCCTGCCTGCAGTAGATTCCCAAAGAGAAGAAGACTTTAATTTGGGTGACATAATAATGGGGTTATCGGTAATAAGAGAGGAGTGTGAGAGAGATGGCGTACAGCTGGAACATCGGCTACCAGTGATATTCACTCATGGTCTTTGTCATCTATTGGGATATCGTCATGACAACACCTCTTTAGCACTGGCTGTAATAACATAATTTTTACTTTTTCCCTTAACTTTTTAAAGAGTATCATTATAGTATACTTATTGTAGAACGAACCAATCAAGAATAATGAGATATGCAGTGTTGTGTGAACGTTTTAAGCTGGTCCCCTGGTATTCACCTTAAGGAGGTTCCTCTGTATATATATATATATATATATATATATAATACTGCCGTAATTTCCTTGTGTCTTGATATAGATGTATAGAAGAGAGGCATCTCTGCTGGCAGGATTCAACAATTCATTTGGCACCTCCTTACTCCCTCTTACATTAACTCATTAATCAATCAATCAATCAGTAGAGCTTGTTAAATCAATTAGGAAAATATGGTCATTTAAACAACGAATTTCACATCATATGTCACAATTTACAAGATTGCAAAATAATAATATAAAACATATAATTTATCTTTTATTTTCTCTGTGTGAAAAAATGAAAAAAACAGTTTTATAGAAGAAATGGAATAATCAGTGGATTGCAAAGGAAATAATGTGCATGAAATCGGTAAGGGGGTTGTCATGGAAACATGTAAGGCGGTCGTCATGGAAACATGTAAGGGGGTCAAAATTCAAGGTAAGGGTCCCCCATTGATACACCTGATCTGGGGGGCACACGGGGTTGGTTGGTTCCTCCGCTACCATTCATTGTCGGGGGCAAATGATCGTAACTGACGTGCGAAGAGGCTGGCGGAGTTCTCTGAGGTCCCAGGTGATCGTAACCACTCTGTTGCGCCGTCCTGGGAGAAAATTTGGCTCCCTTGGAGTAAGGAGAAGGTGAGGGAGACGGAGAACGAAAGGGGTGTGCCATGCGACCCTCATGATCCAGAACCAAGTCAGCCGATGTTCCAATACCTGAATCTTTACTTGGAAAGAATTTTTCCTTACCCGTTGATTCGTTGGACCCAGTTCTGTCAATCTTGAGATCTGCAAGTGAGAGCTTGCCACCTTTCTTCACATATGGCTCAGACGGTCTCTTGTTTTTCCAGTTTGATAACTTAGTGGCACCATCAGAAGAGGCAAGATAAGCTCCGTCCGACCTCCGGCCTTGATCGAAATTTGTAAGAGTCTTTCCAGTGTAGTTACATAATGGGTCACTGGTAGAGCCGGGTACACAAGCTCCTCCGTGACTCCTCCCCTTTCTCTTCAGGTCCTGTAGTGTCGTTCCACCTCCGCTGTTGCTTAAGGCTGCTGAGGGGTTCGGAGATGATCGCGACGGGGAGGGAGAGCGAGTCGGAGCGGGGGAGTGTCGCGGTGACGACCGTGGCGACGACCCTGGAGTTCTTGTGCCCAGCAAATTTTGAACAGTGTGTCTTCTTTCGTTGGCAGGATTCAATAAATGCTGTTGAGTGTTAGGCTCAGTCAAACGTCTGCTTAGTGTGGAAACATTTGAACCCACAATTTTATTAGCCTCCATGTTTACAAGACCAGCGTGTAATACTCTCTCTCTACCGAGTTTCGGATATGGCGAACAACCGTAGTGTGCTCTACTGATGTAGGTAGCCTCGGGGTGCTTGTCATCCTCCATGATAAGAAATCTTCCAGTAGCTTTTTCCATTTTAGTTTTGAGATCTGCGGCGATTAAGGTGGCTTTGTCCATCCCCGAGGCAACGACAAAGAAGCAGAAGTCCTGCTCCTGGTCCTGACATTGACATAACTCAAACCACAGCACATCATAATTCTCCATTACAACCTGATAGGAAGAGAGAAAAAACAGTAAATTTCCATCAAAGAAAATTCTTTCAAGTTTAATATTGAGAAGCTTGACAATCTAAGACCCTCTGTAGAAAGGACACTACTGCAGTAATGACTCCGAAAGAGGACAGCCTTTGAAGAGAGGAGAGCTCTAGTGCCATTGTCTGAAGGCCTAACTATATACTCTATAGTAGCATGTGGTGCGATATGGGAGTATGACAGTACCTGATATCCAAATCTGCGAATCTGTTTGTACGAGATATTGAGTATGGGATTGGTGTTACTGGTTGGAGGGTTGATTGAGATTTGTGAATCAGCTCGGCCCAATTGCAGGAGTCCCTCACTGTACGAGGCCAGCGGCTGGTTGGGAACTGTCACGTGGTAGTTGTGACCTACAAACAGTAGTAGAGAAGAGATAGTTGACTTTTGTGCGGTGTTAATGATTAGCTTCTATGAGGCATGGAACATCTGAAGTGGTACTGAGGTCACCATTGAACTATGGTGTGCCTGGGCTTCATAGGCCCAGTGTAGCAAGGTAGCTGGGAACCCCCAAGTCAGTCATATGATTTTATAGAGTAAGACATCAATAACAGAAAGTAGACATGCCAGACAATGGAGTGGGTGTAGGAAGCCAATAGGTGGGCGAAAATCTTTCACTATTGGCTATGATATGTCACAAACTGACACCGATATCCCCCTAAATTTAACCCTCTTCCTCTCCTCGCCCCTCTCATCAACAATGTTGCCATGACAACCACTCATCGGGGTCACTAGAGAGTTATTACAGTGAGGCATTGTTCCGGTTGTACAGAAGGCAAACTGTCAGGCCCTGGTCAGCTGCCATAAAAACACACTACAAAAGTCGCCCACTATCATACCATCGACTCTTAGTCATATGATAATAGAAATGCTTGTGTATGAAAACATAAGTGTGCTCAGATAAGTATACGTTACATTGGAGGTAAAGAGAGAGAGAGAGAGAGCTTAGTAGACAGGTGTTAATTCACTCACTCTTTACACGGCATGAAATGATTTGCTCAAAGCATGCCTGGGCTTCATAGGCCCAGTGCTTGGTTTGGCTACCGGACGCCGTCTTGGTAGAGTGTTCCTAAAAAGAAAAACAAATGATTATATATACA
>JAODVQ020327059.1:0-10234 GCA_025400075.2 Phenganax stokvisi
AGAGAGAGAGAGAGAGAGAGAGAGAGAGAGAGAGAGAGAGAGAGAGAGAGGAAAATATTGTGCGTTCACTAACAGTGCACTTGTGTTTGACACAGTCAACGAAGAAGTTACTAGCCGAGAACTTTTTCCTGAGTACGAGAGTGGAGCCCCAGAACAGCATTTGTCCCGCTGCCAATATACCACCATTTGAATGATAGAGAGGTAGAGAATTATAGATTACATCATCGCGAGTGATACAACCAAATAGATGGATCCCATTCGCCATGTAAAAGAACCTACATAATGTATTATTAATGCATTATAATAGACCTTATACACTTACCTGCTATGTTTGATAACACAAGCCTTAGGAAGACCAGTAGTACCAGAGGTATACACATAACATGCTTTATCTGTGTAGAATAGAGGGGAATAGAATGGTGTCAACTTTGTAAGTGAGATTTGAGAGGTACCGTCAGCTCCTTTGTTGTTTAATGGAGGAGGCTGGTTTGTAGAGACTCCTTTTAGCTCCTTCTCTAGGTTCTTGAACCCTCCTCCTCCTCCCTCCTGTTCTCCATCAACCATGAAACACATATTATTGACGTCTATCTCTCCTCCCTCCCCAAGTTCCTTAATAACATTGCTAACAGCCGCACTAAGGGAAGAAGAGAAGATGAGTGCTTGTGCCTTCCCAGCTCTCACGCAGTGGACAAGACTCTCCTGACGGAGGTTGTGATTGATGAATGCAGCAACAGCTCCCATCTTCCATAGTCCCAGAGTAAGCCCAAGATATTCTGGAGAGTTCTCCATAAACAGAGCCACCGTGTCACCCCGCTGAATGCCAAGTCGTGAAAAATAGTGAGCTATCGAATTAGCATAGTTGTTGAGCTGGCGGAAGGTCCAGTTTCGATTGTCGTTGACATATACAACAGCCATCTTGTCTGGAACCTGTTTCACCTGCTCTTCAAATAGATCAGACAGGATCTTTCTCTGCCGTCTGTGTTTCGAAGCCGACAGCAACATTAGAGCCAGATTCCTCCCCATCCTATATATTACAATTATAATTTAGAAGAGAACGAATGAATGAATGATTGTGGATTTACCAAAGATCTCGAGGGAAGGTTTTAACGAACAGTCGCAGGTAGGCACGTCCCGTGATCAGGAAGATGACGCAGCAGAGTCCAACTGCAGCTCTTAATGGAAAATCCAAGAGGTAGAGGAGGAGGGACGCTACGGCAGTGACAAGAAGCGCCCTACGAGGGAACGCCATCTCCACAGAGAGCTATATAGCCCCTGAAGGAAAAGATTCTAATTAGAGCGCACCACAACGCATGCGCAATAGGCGTAAAAGCCACGTGTTGAAAAACTGCTGGGTATAAAAAGCAGTGTTTGCCAGCTGCTTGCTGGGAACGGAGAAGATTCGCTGTCGGAGCAACAAGCGAGGATCCCCCGGATTGGGGTGATCTCTCTCACCAAGCTCCGGGGAAAGTCTCCGGACCATGCGGCAGAAAGTGCCGGCTGTGAGCGCAATAGCCTGGTAGCACGTCCGTTGGCAAAGACGCCATGTTGCGGAGCTATGGACGGGCTGCCAGGTGATTTGTTGAAGCACAGTAATGCGAATGGTGGCTAACCGCCACTAACTCAACGGAGCTTACTCTCTCCGTACCCCAACACCATTTTTTCCAGCCATTTTTATAAAAATCAAAAATCAAAACTATGTATATTATAGCAAAGGTGTGAGGATGGTGGGCTACAATTAGAACATTCTGGCTTTCTTCCGGAACCTATCATAGTGATAGTCGTCTGTGGCCATCTGAGCCTGTTCTAACTTCTTTTTCTTCTTCTGTTCCACTCCCTGTCCAGAGGGAACTAGCTCAGGCTCATTTTCTCCAACTACTGGAATGAATTCAGGCTTGGTTGGTTGATCTTCTTCCTCCTCTTTGTCCCCTGACAGCCGTGACTCTCTATTTGCCTTGTGAACTGATGAGGGAGCACACAATCGGTTATACCTATATAGGCTTATTCTTACATCTCAGACTGTGGAGAGTAAAGTTTCTGCCTGGAGTACTACTATCACCTGGCTTCTTGTGTGTGCTAGAAAGAAAGAGAGAGAAAGAGAGAGCAATGAGAGGCCCTGAAAGATGAAGGCAGTGCAGATACCTCAGTTTCTGCTTCTGTTGGTTCTTTTTGGCTAGTTCTGTTTCTTCAATATTAGAAAATCTTGCTCTGTGTTAACAATAATAGTCAATAAGACTGAGAGATGGAGCGAGGGGAGATTTACTCTAGACCCAGGTCTACTTCGGGTATTCCAGACAGCATCTGATTAGACAGCATCTCCTCTGATTGTTCTTTCTTTCTCACTTGCAGATGGTCTGGGACCTGGTAGAGGGCCTTTATCTTCTGGTCATAACTATACACATCAACACAGAGAGACCACACATTAGCACCACCAGCTGTGAGAGTAGGTATATGAAACACCTTGACATTTCCTCCTCGTCACCACTCTTTTCAGGCTTTCTCTTTGCCATCTCCTTCTCAATATAATCCAACCTTTTACAATGACAAAATCACAGTTCCTAACTACTCTTAGTCTGAGATCTGGTTGAAGGCAGGTATCCAGAGCTCTACTGCTTATTCTCTTGGACAATATTTTCCCTAAAGTGAGTTCTAACAGGCAATAGTATTGTGTGTGTATAAATGTAAATTACATGTGCACTTCGTTGTCCAATTTTTTGGTCTCAGCTGAAAAATTTGAGCTCAGTTTCTGCACCACTTCATCATCAGCCCTGGACGACAGGGTTCATAGGTCACAGAGGTCAAAGGTTGGATCATCCACCCACCCCTGCACGTCGGCAGCAGAGATATCTTTCAGGTCCACTAATCCTCCAGTTTTGAGTTTGAACGGATCTGGCTGTATGTGAGTAAAACACTCTCAAAGGGTGAACGAGAGCTGATGTTGTTTCCACTTACTGCAAGTGCTTCCTCATCTGTGAACTTCTTGCCAAATGCCAAACCTACAGCACTGTGTGAGGAAAGAAGAGCCTGTTATAATGGCGACTGTGTGGAGTCTGCACCTGACTCCTGCAGGACGTTTTCTATATTTCTGTGCCTCTTTGGTCTCCAGAAGTGTCTGGCTATTGTGATAGGTAGTGGAGATGACACGTAGAATAAGTTGCAATATTACCTGACCGCCTCTTCATCTTCTCCAGTTGGATCAGCCTCCTGTGGCTCCTCCTCGCTCCCTCTACGCCTTCTATACTGCCGTCTCTTCGATGACATTTCTCGTCTCCTTTCCCTCTCTCTAGTCCCTTTTCAATGTTACACGAGTCGATGACGTCATTTATTTACAACGCTAAATTAGAGAGCGCTGTAAAAATGTCCTCCGATCCGCTAGGCTTCTTCGCTGATGCAGATGAAGACAGCTCGAATTCCGAGCAAGAAGACGATTTGAGAGAGGAAGATCTTGGTAATAATGGCGGTGAGGAAGACGGAACTGATAAGCTACCATCTCCCAACTCTCTCTTCAAATCTGTTGGCAAACCGTCTTTTCTGAATAATCCGAACGAGAAAGTCATAGATTGGGATCGTTTCGTTAAGAACTCTGTTCACGACGAGCCTTCAGTTCATGACACAGAGGGTTATGCGGCCATTCCTCCTCCGGACAGTCTCTCTGAGAGATCTGGTCCAGTCACTAGCAAACTAACGAGAACTATAATGGGAACAGGAGGTGGGGACGGAGAGGTCGAGTATTCTGCCGCTCCTGTCACCTATGACAACGGACCAGTATCCAGTGGACATTCTACAGCTAGTACAGGAACACCACAGCAACAGCAAACAGTGAAGAGGACTCAAGATGAACAAGAAACAGACTCTGATGCTCCGGCAGCTAAAAAAACAAAGGGGGCTCTATTTAGAATGAAAGAGCAGAGAAAGAGAGATATCGGACAGACGTCTCGCGGGAAGAACTATGTTGAGGAGGAAAAGCGGATTCTCAGACAACAATTTGGATCAGATGCTGTGCTCAGCTAGTATACTGTTTCCTGATATATATTACACCAACACACTCCATTAGTATAATGTTATAAAAACCATTATTATGATTTACAAAAAGTGATATAAACTGTGGTTTTCTGACAAAATATAGTGTTTTATGTACAGAGCCAAGGGCAGATGATGAAGTATTGAGAGAGAGGGGACAGAGAAAGAGGTTAAAGTTAGCGTGTAAAACTAGAGCATGTCCGACAACAGAGGAGGCGTGCAAAGTCTGAACTACTATCGGAGCAGCTGCCAGCTTCTTTCTCTTGCTGGCAGTTCACACCTTCAAAATCACTGCAGTCTGAGCTTGGAGTAGGGGTCGTTTCTAAGATGGAGGAATTGTGAATAAATATTTTATAAATGTTACTAAAGATAGAACAAGAGTACTCTGCTGATGAAACTAATATTGAATGAGTTAATTCTAGGTCTCCATTGGTGTAGATGAATCTCTGGGAGTAGGAAGGTGGACTTACCATTTGAGGTACAGTTACAGCTCTCTATTTGGGTAGGTTTCTGGAGTTGTCTCCGAGAGCAGCAATCTGGGATTTCACCACTGCAGGACACGTTTCTTGTTCTAGCTCCATATAGACAATCACACTACAACAGAGAGATGAGGTTCTTTTGAATCTCTCTCTAAATTCACATGCTTAGTTATTTATTTTAACGGTCCCAATAGTAAGATAGAGCTTTTAAGTCATTTGAGTAGTTAATCATAGATTTATCAGGTTACATAATGCCAACATACAAGATGAAATTAAGTTATGATTTAGTGTAGAAACAGAAAGTGCTCTGGATGGGACTTGAAGCCATGACACCTGGCAGGCAATAAAAGCCGCGCTGTGTGTACTTACATTACTCCAATTGGAGGGCACCCAGTGACAGTTGCTGCAGGCAGGATCATGTCTAGTGCAGTTCTCAATTGTGGTTGGTTGAATCTGATCAGAACAAAATGACCTGGGAAATATGACGTTCATTCCATGTCTATGAGCTGCCCTACAGTCAACACGGCGTGTCCTCTCTCCACCATTCTTCCCACACTCTCCTCTGCACTGCAAAATAAAGAAAGAACTGCCAGTCAGAGTCATTTAGATCAGCTAAAATCAGCTGATATTTTTAAAGATATAGAACAATTCAATGGTATTCATTAAAAAGAATAGCAAGTAAGTGTAGTGATATTGCACAGATTTTGTTCTATCTTTAGTAACATTTCTATGTTTAGTAACATTCTATCTTTAGTAACATTTCTATGTTTAGTAACATTCTATCTTTAGTAACATTCTATGTTTAGTTTTCATATAATGCTAGAATCTCACTCCCTTACACTAAATTTTGCTGTTCTCTATATTGACTGATTTTCCTATCATTACATCAAAAGGTTTGATTTATTTTCAAGTAAAATATATTATATGAACCTGGTTCCATGAATCAGTGACCCACTCAGGTCTGCACCACTGAGCTCGGTCATCGTAGCATTCTCTATGGAGCTGAGGGAGAGGATGATCCTGACAGCAATGTGACGGTGCCATTTTGTTATTGCTGTTTCGACATTTCACTGTCCTCTTCTGCCATCCTCCACCACATGTATTGTTGCACTATGTGTGTTGTGTGTGGCAGTGAGAGGGGGGAGAGGGGGAGAGGGGGAAGGAGAGAGTTCAATAGTTGTTTGACAAAGGGTGAAATTTCACGTGAACTATGTACATGTAGAAATTGATTCATGCGAATGGTCATTCTAGTGTTATGTTGTGTCAAAACTCTGTAATTGAACAATAACACATTCCAACACAGTCTATGTTAGCTGTGACGTAGATATCTAATTAATGATGTAATAGATATGCATACAATGCCATGAATGTTAGACTCTAGTATGGAAAAATGCCGAAATCAGCTGAGCTACCAGGGGATAGCTCTATACAATAGCTATATATAAGCTATGGAATAAATCAACTTGAGTTCAACTCTCAATACAAAGTTGCAGCAACATTGCACTAAATTATTTCATGATTGTACCATCAAAACATACTTATGAACACTTACTCCTACAACATTAACTAATACAATGCAATATAGAAGTAAATACTTATATAGTACTTACAGAGAGCCATCTCTTAGGCACCCAGAGACAGCCTCCATTACTGCAAGGTCCTCCAGTGCAGCTCTGAAGAGAATCATTACGTTGAAGATGACTGCAGAGGAACGGAGGTTGGGGGATGTGGTTTGAGTCAACACACTCTACTCGCCGCACCAATGATTCAGTAGAACAACACTGCATGAGAAGGAGAAAGTTAGTGCTACTCATTATTAACTTTTCCTCACTTTTCCCCATGGGTCTACCTCCCAGTGAGTATCACATCCATCGCTATCAGGTATGACACACTGTCGAACATAATCTGGTTTGGTAGTGGCGTTACAGTCCTGGTCAGCCACCATTCTCTCCCTGCCACTAGCCTCTGGCATCATACACGACACTGTTCTCTCTTGTGAACCAACTCCACAGTGAGTTTGAGAGCATGGTAACCATTCCCTAGTCACCCATCTTGATAGAGAGAGGGAGGAAACAGAGTGAGAATTGGATTTTAGCAGGGCAGTTGGTGCTTCTCAAATTCAGCCCTGCTTTAAGAGTTACAGCACAAAAGGGTTCACTCTACCTAGGTCCTCCCCATGATATGCTCAGCGGAAAGTTGCTGATTCTAATGATTGGCCTCTGTGAGGCCTGGAAGCTCAAAGTAGTAACCACGGTCACCAGTGCACCACCTTCCTGTGGGCTCAGCAGGCACAGGTGACGGGAACCTCCACGAGTTGGGCAAGACAACAGAGAGACAGACAGTACAGTGGGGGTTGCAGCTAAATATAACTTTAATTACAACTTCACTAAAAATGTATTTTCCAAATTCACCAGACCTGGGAGTACAGGTGCCAGATCCACAGTGACGTATTATGGGTAGTGGTTTATTGGAACTACAAAAACTGTCTGGCAGTAATCTCTCCTCCTTCAGATCCAGATCCTTACAGAGTGAATATGCCACCTGCACACCTTCACGATACATACATACATACATACATACATACATACACCATTAAGGCATGAATAAGAAGACAATGTTTAAAGACTAAATATAGTAACATTCTTATTATGTAATGATGATGTAATTATTGGATTACGACACCTGCACACCTTTCCATACATAAACCATTAATGCATGAATAAGACCATGTTAAAAAAAACTAAATATAGTTATAATGTCATGATGATGTAACGCTAGAATCACCTGAGGAGCAGGTTTGGTTGCAGGGAAGGAATGGACCATAAACCCAACTGTAGTTCCCCATGTTAGAGAAGAAAGGTCGTTTTGTAGAACGTTGTCCACTTCCTACTGTGTAATACTCATAGGTAATTGAAGGGGCAACCATCTTTCTTGGGATATACACCTGTAAATATATTCAGTTTGAGAGATTGATAAACAGTTGAGATTTGAAGAGTTGGTGTGGAGTACAGTAAGATTGGTGGACTCATCATGACTGGTGTATGTGGAGTGTGTAATGTGAAGCCCCCTAAAGAACAGCCCTGTTCTTTCTTCCTTTCTAGCGTGATGTGTGAGTATCCTAACTAATCATGTGCTGACAGAGAGTGATACAAATAATTAGATCACTGATTTAGCTGATAGTCAGCAAGGAAGAGAAAGGACTGAGGTAGAGAGGTGGCAAAGAGGAGGAAGTGAGAGAGGGAAGGAGGAAGTAAGAAATTGGTCCAGAAAGAGAATCATGCAGATCAGCATTTGGTAATATTATTATTGCAAACTATCTACTTAAGTTTTCTGACACTGCATATTAATGCTTTGTATGTTACTTAGATGGTGCAATATTAATTCAACAGACTTTATGATAAAACAACCTCAATAATGACGGATTGATTGAGGGTCCTGCGGCTCGTTAACCTCTCTCTAAGTCCACCATCATTCTCCACTTCAACTGAGTATTGGAACTCAGCACCTCTGGATGTAAATCTTTGACCAACTTTTCCAGCAGTGAAGAAATATTCTCCTTCCATTGATCGAACCACTACAGACAAAAATCAGAAAACAACTATATTAAACATTCACGTATTAAACCACGTAAAATTAAACAACTATGATTAAAAAGTGAGTGTGTTTTATCATCCTATGTTTACTATTGATATAATTGCATGTGAAGTTTAGAAAGTTGTGCTTGAGCTCTGCAAATAAAGGTTTCTGGATATAGGCTCCAAAAATACACTAAATTAGTGCACACTTAACAAAGGATGTTCAAATACACCTATTACTGCAGTCATTAGTGTTAAAATCCAAAAGGTATATTCTTATGTAAAGAATGACCAAAAATAACATCTCGTTCATAAATGGTCAGTAAAGAATCTGATTCACAATGCTATGAAAACTACAATGTTTGATCTAAACAGAACATAGCTGGGAGTACAGACTAACTGAGTGAGGCAACACGTGGAGGTAGGTTATTAGTGATAGATATAGAGGAGGCTCCTCTCGGTAGTACAATCATCTCCACCTGACCTGCTCAATAGAAACAGTAATAATATTACTCACTGACACAAACTCTGAACTCTAGTGGTATGAAGTTTGACTTACCAATTGATGGGTCTAGTGATCTGGTACCAGATGTCTTTGAGCAGCGCTGTTCTCCAGCAGTACACCTGCCACATTTGTCGATCCTCGCACGGGAACCCAATATTCCATCACAACCAACAGGCTATAATCCACAAGAATACACATTATAATTGGTATTGGCTCAAAGTCTTAGTTCAGATATTGACACATAAGTCTTTTAAACGCACAATATTAATTGTGAATGGGACCTAGTTTTGCCATATTATTAATAGTTAAAATGTGTAATGAGATATGAGCCAGAATTGAACTTGCTTACAGTGCAGAGAGAGTTGACGCACATGCCTCTTCCTCCAGTTGCCGTGGTGCAGCGGGTCCCAGGCAAAGCCTGCAGTGCACCTCTCACTGTCACATGACCGTCAGGTGTGGTCGATTGACAAGCCAACAAACACTCACCTTCACCTGATGACAATCAACAATTCTTGCAATAACAATTGAGCTAGTTAGATTATAGCAAGAAAGTGAAGCAAGCTCTAGCCAACTTCCCATGTAAACATCTCTATATAATAGGATATATTCTCCATATAGTTATGGTAGCAGTGTATAAGTGCTAAATTAAGAAATGTTACTAAAGAATAAAACAAATCATGGGATACAGTGAAAGAACACATCCACTTGTATACACCTGATATAGACTGCTAAAGCCACTTACTATTGTGTGGTAAGAATGATTGATTTCCACTGTTTAATGATTTACACAGCTCAACTCTCAAATCAACTTCCTCATCACATGGCTATAATATTATTAGTGAACAAAGCAATATAGCTAAACATAGAAATGATACTTAAGATATAATTACAGAACAAACCAATTTATATACCAATCAATAGGGTACATACAATTCTGTACTAATACTAACGTAATTAAGCCTCTATTATTTCAGCTTTACACTCCCTTGATATGGAGTGGATTAGTGAATAATTCTAGTGTAATGCATTAATGTAAGGTAATAGGCACCACTCATAAGGTCAGCTCATTCCAAAGAATCACCACATTACTACATGATATACTATTCTGTGAAGGATGCTATATAAAATATTCCAGAAATCACATAATAGGTGAAGAATTGATACGTCATTTGACACTATCTAATATTTACCTTGTAAGGACAGGAGCGAAACTGCACACGAGCATAGCTGTCACAGGAACCACTCCTACATCAGTTTCGCAACAAATGACAATGTAACAGTAAAAAACGTACATTGTTAATGGCTACTGCAGGATGCTTGAATGTATGTATATATGTTATAAGGGGGCATAGGCAGACTGCATGCATGAATGAATTGCAAATTAAAGTAGACATGAGAAGGTATATACTGTTTAGTTAATATTGTACCTAATAGTGATTAATTATACTTTTAAAATTTGCAGGATTTTTAACCACATTCTCTACGAACTATAGATTATCATTAATGCAATGTTATCTCACAAGCAATTTCTTTCCTGGGAGCTGATGGCTGGTCCACAAGATCTGGAACAAGGTGACCATTCTCCCCAATCACCAATCTGAAGATTATTATTTCCTTTAGACTTAGTAAAACTATAGAATGGCAGTTTTTACCTCTCC
>JAODVQ020327168.1:0-11968 GCA_025400075.2 Phenganax stokvisi
TGCAAATGAGCACAAGTCTTTGTTCAGGCTCATTTGCATTCGATTTGGCACATGAGAAGTTCGACGTTTGAACTGGGCCTTAAGAGCTAACTAAACTAGCTTTCATCCCCAATGCACTCTACGTATAATGTTTTTCCTCTCTTTAATGTCAGACAGTTTTACTTTATTCGCCAACGTGAAACGTTAGTCTTTCGAAGCACACTAGCCATATACAGTAGAACTAACGTTTTTCTCTGAGACCTGTTGTAGGAAGACTGAATGTTTCTAAGTTTGAGACAGCTGCAGGCTACCTAACACTGATAAATGCACAAGCTACATACCTTTATTTAATTCATCATCCTTGTCAGCTATAGTGTTGTAACATGTTTGGCTACTAAAGAGCACAGTGGTCTCGTCCTCATCCGTTGCCTGGAAAATGCAACAAAAAGTTTGTAAGATATATTGATCATTAATCCAGCAACCTAAGCAAAGCGATTCTCCTTTAAATGATTCGAAAATCACAAATATGTACAATCCCTGACCTAGGTATAAGCACTCTAAAACACTGAAGATCTTAAATCAAATGATATATCAGAGTTCTTGCCTTAAATATTATAAACATGTACAATCCCTGACCTTGATAGTCACACTTCAAATCAATAAAGATTTTGCATAAGACGCTAAGTTGAAAATCATCCTCGAATACTTTAATATTATAAATACTTCCAATCCCTGACGTTGATATAGGCAATTTAAATCAATGACAAAGAAGTTTTTGTATAAGAAGATATATTTCAAGTTTCTTTTGAAAGACTCAAATATTACAAATATGTACAATCACTGACCATGATATAGGTAAATATCCCACTTACTGTTTCAATTGAAGGTCCCTTGATCAGTTTTTTTGGATTCAATATCCACAGATCTTTCGGTCTAAATTATGAAAGTACGCATGCATTTGTATTGCTTGACATAAGACTGAGTGCCAACTTTACTCACTGAAAATTTTTACTCATTCAAACAAATAGCTCAGAGTACACCGCAGATAGATCCAGCATGATATTGTAGGAAGGGGAGTGCTCTAGTTCGGAGTAGGTGTCATCAGTCTACGGTTGCTCCTTTGTGGGTATCGCTGAGTCCGACTTTTGTGGGGTGTCAAACTGCCTCACTAATTGTTAGTTGATGTTAGTTGATGAAAAACAGTCTGTTTAAATTCTGATACTATGATTCTACCATATTTTTTGTGAATTTGCTACTGTAATCACAATCGGTTTTGCTTATTAGCTTGGTACATAAACATTTGGTGGGGAACTGGCATCCCCTAAACCAAGTCTAACCAAGGGTTCGAGGGTGTACACCCTCCTCCCAGTAATTAATTCCATCCCTGAAGAACATACCTGAAACAGTTCCACAACACACAAGGGAACCACAGAGCTACTGCAAGCTCAGAAATCCTTGCCACAATTTCCAGAGCATTTCTCCTTTCTATGCCAGTTCTAAAAAAACAATTAACATTTCCCATATGGCTATCAATTAAATAGTACCATTACGACCTGCGATATGCATGCATTCCAAAGTAATGCTTGGAAAGGTAACTTCTGCCAATGAAAAATAATCTAAAATCTTCACTAACCTGTATTTCCATTTTCTTTGTAAGACATCGCATAAAAAGAACACTGTGGCTGCAAGCTGGAAGATATAGAGACTTGTAATAAATACAAATTTGGAAACCATCTTGTAAAGATTTCAAAACATACCTGAAAAAAAGCCTGAGCAACTAAGCCAATTCTTGACATACTCAACTGAACCAAATTTAGAACGCTTGAACCAGAGTTGAAAGCTCCTTCAACCTAATTAAACATATGAAACAACTGGTTAAGAACTTTGTACATAACGGCCAGTTTTACCAGATTCTTCAGCAAACTCAAATTGACCCAAACAAAGAAAAGACTATTTACTACATAGCTAGAAATAGCATCAGAAAATTAGTAAAACTGCAAAGTTTAGTTTCCAAATGTTGTGAAATGTAGATAATATAGTCATGTGGAGTTTGCAAATTTTGTGCATTTTTGTACTGTACAGTCAAAATGTGTACCCTTTTCTCAAAAAGATTTCAATTGTGGTCCCATAAAACAAAAATATACAAAAATTTGCAAACCTCACAAGGCTATATTTTTCATATATTACAACATTCAAACTTTGCACTTCTGCTAAACTCTATGACACTTTTCAGTTGCGATGACATTCTATCCACACTAAAACTTTGCCTATTATGCAATACATCTGTTTAAAATTAACATTGATAATATTGGTGAAGACAATACATTTTTCCCTTAAAATACAATGACAATAGATATAAAATCAATATTGCAATTTTTTTTTCTTTTGTAGGCCCTCGCAGGAAGTTGCAGGGAGAGTGTCCAACTGCAACTTGTCTGACAAAAATAAATAGAAAAATTAGCAACCTCATGCTGCAAACTTGGCCTTTAATTAAAATACCTTGCAGAATATTTCGATGCCATAGATGAGGAAAAATATCAAAACAGTGAACATGAGAAATAGGAGACAACCAGAAAAGACATCCGCTAATATCAGCTAAAAAACCATAAAAATTATTATTACTTGAAGTAGCAGAAATTATTAGTCCAATATACTCATGCACATTTATAAACGTTTACTTGACACAGGAACGTACTGTTCATCCTTGGAGAATAACAAGTTACATAGAAATAATGAACACTATTTTCTCCATTGCCTTACAAACTTTTTGCTTTAATTATTTTACATTGATAGATGCTCACAAAAGGGCTTTTCAGCATCCATTTCTATTTCACTATACAGAATCTAAGAAATTCAACTGATAAAATAAGCCTGTGTTCCAATAGTCTAATATTCTAATACAGTCTCTATAGTTTACAAATCATTGTTTTTGACTATTTACCAATGTTTTCGAGTCCTTGACAGTCTTCGATAAAACAATCTGGGCGAGTGTCACAGTGAATATGAACAAGTTAAACCATAGGAAGAATCGTGATGATTTCTTAAGGAATTGAGATTTCTCTGCAGTCCAACCAGCTAAATGAAATGCCTAATAGGAAATACTTTGGTATTTAAATCGTCCTAAACACCATGTTGTATCTATGATATATTGCCAGTTAACAATTTAACAGGCAAAGAATTTTCCTCTGACTACAAATCGTCACACTCAGTGCTCAACAAACTGAAATCGTCTAGTATTAGAAACACTAAAATAGTCTGATGTTAAATAAAGTCACAGAATAAAATATCTCTTCCAATCTTTTAAGAGACTGTCTGGCAATGCACTCCAATACGCCCTACTACTTGCTCTGTCCAAAGGCTCATTTCCACTCAACACTAAAAAAAACTCGCAAGCATGCTGTGAATTTTTTCATTCAATCAAAATGCTTGACAGTTCATTTCAAATTAGAAGCAAGCACTTGCAGTGAACTTGCGAGTTGCTTTTGTGATTGAGTGGAAAAGAGCCATAATGCCAAATGACTTTTCTCATCGAAGTGAAACACATGTCACTTAATAGATTAATAAAACTACTCAAGCATTGTTCATTGTGAAGTCTTGGGAATATAGTGTTATAATATCAAATGTTCAAAACTATTTCCAACTAAAAGATTTTTTCCTCTCTATTAACCCATTGACTGGCAATGCATTCCAATTTGCACCATTTACCTATTTCACCTTGAGCCTTCACAGATGAGCCGTTTTGTTGTTGACAACTACTTGTTGTTGATTAATAAAAGTTGGCGACAACTATTTGAAGCATTTTGTAGCATTGTCACACATGTGAAAATTTTAGCGTGTCGTTCACAATAAGTTGTCAACAAGTAACGAGTTTCCCTTGGAGAAACAGGATACTGGTACGTTGATGACTACAAATCGACAATTTAGTTGTCAATGACTAACTTCACCAACATCATTTTTAGTTGCTGACAATAAATAGTTATCAACAACAAAACCGCTTGTCTGTGGAGGCTCTTAGTCTCATGCCGGATGATTTTACTGTCAGAGTCAAACTCTTGCCACATAATGGGCTAATAAAACTATCTAACAGCTGGGGATATTTACAGTGTAACTACCTTTGGAATACAGTGGGAGAATCTCTTACCTCTGCCCAAAAACAAATGACAGCTGTAAATGAACATATCACAAATGTATAATACACTGCAAAAAGATCAACTCTCCACTGCTGGGGCAACGTCAACTACAATCAAGTTGAAAAATGCAAAATTAGGTTTGAATCCAAAAAGAGTGAAATAATCAAAGCATACCTCAGATGTATAGTAAACTCCTCTGCTTCCTGCAGCAACAATCACATAAATATACAAAAGTTTCTGGATTGTCAAATGACATGCTTTCCAAAACCTTGGCCTTGCCATGCGCTGCAGCTCAGCTCGGATGCAAAACACCTTTATAAAAGACATTATCATAAAATTATTAAACAATTGCACAAAGAATACTTTCCATCTATGATGATTTTGCCACACTCACCAATTGAAACAACGCGACAGCAGATATTAGGTAGAAGACAACACCAAATCCAATATAATAGCCAAGATTCAGGTCTTTACATGCATTGCCAGCAAATTTCACCTGAAAAGACAATATAGGATGTTATTACCTTTGCACATTACACACCCAATATGGAATGTAATCGTTGGGCACAGGACATGTCCGGTGCACAAGGTTAAATTTTGGAGCACAAAACTCTGTTTGTTGATGATAAATCTGTTTGTTCGTCATAAATCTTTAACTTCTACTACCTATTGATAATGTCTTAACATTGTGATTTGGGACTGGTGCACAGTTACCGCTGAAAATATTTAGGTTGCTTGGTGCACACCTGAAAACGTTCATCACACGTCCCAGCAGAAAAATTTGACATTCCATACTGGTTGCACACAGTTAATAATTTTGCAGACAAGATATTTTTGGCATCATTAAAATTTTGAAGCAAAAAAAGTTTCACACAAATGTAAAGGAGTTCTTGTAGCCACAAATTAAAAAATTGATTCCCCCACAACCAAAGGAACTTTGTTCAAAAACTAACATCAGCTTTCAAACCAAGTGAGTGCTATTTGATTAGTCTGGGAAAAATAGTCTGTCCTATTGTTTCGTGAGCGAATTAAAAAGTTGTAAAGGAATTAAACTTGTTTCTCTGCATAGCTGTGTGGCAATTAAAGTCAATCAAAAGCAAAAATTATTTAGCAATAGGATTCAATGAGTAAAAAAAAATTTGAACAACTTCCTCAACTAGACTGCATCATGTGAGGAAATTCTAACCACAAAGGAAGTCTGCACATCTGGTTTGGATATATTTCATGTCAACAAAAAACACTTCAATTTGCCTACACTTGCAATTTAAGTAAATTCTACAAAATTTATAAATTGCATCCCTCTAGTCGTTACGATTTCAATATCCCTGAATTTCACAAGCTTTACTTTCAAAGAAACTAACGTCTACTTTATTACATTACACCATTAGTATTTCACACTTGAAAATAGTTCATTTTGTTTCGATAATTACACTCCAGCTACAGTAACACGAACTTTATAGATCTAAAATAAGTGTAAAAACGTGTTTCAGAAGACACAATTAGAAATAAAAACATGCTGGAAGTTTAGCCTAATGGGCAATTTGTTTTCATCAATACGTTTTCATCCAGGGAAAGAAAAAAAAATTCGTGACAGCGTTCATGAATGTCACTAAAACAAAACTGCAAAGTTTGGTTGCGAAATGTGGTAAAATATGAAAAATGTAGCCCTGCGAAGTTCGCAAACTTTGCATACTTCAATTCAGTATTACAAACGGGAAATTGCAACTATCAGCAATATTTTCTCCCTTCGCTTTCGACTAAAAAACCAAAAAACAATGAAATATTAATACCCAAACATAAAGCTATTTTAAAAGGTACCGCATGTTTGACTAAAAACCTTTTAGAACGAGTTTCGACTTGTAAAAAAAGTTGATTGATTAAAAACTTATGTTCGAATGACGTCCATAAAAATGACGCCATAATAAATATAAATCCATCCGTCTCAAACACACACACTTAGACCTGCATTTTACTCATTCTCCAATCTACTACAGAGCCAATATACAAGCCAGCACGTCAAAACTTGATATTACTACCTAGAAACGGACTAACATTATAGCTTGGATGGCACTTCGACTTAAACAAAACGATAAAATGTTAGACAGTTGGGCACGCGTGTACTCACTTCGCAAACACAACTACCCGATTCGCAGCTCCCATGGACACACGCATTCGCACAACGAGTAAAGTTTTCTTCGGTCGGCTTCATAAACAATAGGGACATTTCAAGTCTTTTGTGACGAGAGTACAAGTTTTAAACTTGTAACAAAGCTCTTCTAAGATACACAAAGCTACTATTCTTTTTGTCTCCAACACGCACCGAGGATTTCCTCAAACTACCAAATATATTCAAATCCGCCCCATATATAATTAAATTTACGACGAATATGGCAAGGCGATCTGGTGATGTCATGTTTTTTATACATGTGTACAAGATAAAGGTTTAACGTTCTCTCACGTGACTAAATTGAACCAATCATGTACCAGGCACAAAATTGTTTTCAAAGTTTTAGCGGAAGTCCGGTTTGCCCAAGTCACGAACTGCCAGTTCAAGTCATGTTCACCATTTTCCTCAGCAATTTTGTTGAAACATAAGTTTGCAGTCATGGAACTGGTTGTATGTAAATATTTACAGTGTTATTTCATCTTGTGGTGTGCTATTGCGTTGGTAGGGAATCAATGCATTGCCCTTGTCCCTCCCACTTGTTGCATTAATACATAGAAGTGCACTAAGGTTGTCTACCAAATACTTATCTAATAGTGCATCCGATTGCATTTTTTTAGCATGCAAGTCTCCAATCAAAAAATAAAAGTGTCTGGTGTTGAACAGAACAAAAACAAGGTAGGGAAGAGTAAGAAGTATTGTCACTCAGTTTACTCAGGTTTACCATGCACGGTTGGATTGAAAGATTTACAAGACACAAGGAAATGCTTTAAATTCTGGCTTATTCACCATTTAAGCTAAAATGGCTTTGTAATAATAATTTACAGAATTAAAACTTTAGTCTAAACTATATCTTTATTCAAAAGAGATCAACTCTTGGCTTTGGCAACACCAACTTTGGCTGGTCTCAACACCCTTCCATTTAGCATGTATCCAACTTGATTAACAAGAATAACTGTCCCTTCTTTGCCTGGAAATTCTTGCTCAAAAAGCGCCTCATGGAAATTTGGATCAAATATCTGCCCTACTGGATTCAATCTTTCTAAGTTATTCTTGGAGAAAACTTTGTGTAGCTGCTGGTCTGTCAAAATCAGTCCTTCATACAAATTTTTTAAATGAGAATTATTCTCAATTTCTTCTTTGGGCACACTTTCTGTAGCTTTTCCGAGAATGTCAGCTACTTCCAAAAGATCCTTAGCAAATCCCTGGATTCCAAACAATCTTGTGTCTTCAATTTGCTTTTTCATCCTATTCTTGACATTTTCGCTTTCAGCTAAAGCCCTCTTGTACTTGTCCTACAACAACACATCACATGCATAAGCTTACAACAACGTGAACAAACATCCTGGGGTTGGTTGTGCAAACCCAGCTAAGCTTTAACAGTGGATAAGCTAATCTTTAAAAACACTTCATTGTGTTTTCTAAATCTTTTAAATCAAATTTTATGCATCAAACCTATGTTTAGATGCTTAATAATTGTGTTACTTAAAAAATTTTAGTTTGGTTGAAAGAGGAATGAATACATAAGATTTCTATCTTGAGCTTATTCACCATGTTAAGCTAAACAAGCTTTCTAAAACCTGCCCTGATTGGTTGATACTAGCAATGCAAGAAAATCAAACAAGTCGAAAAGTTCAAAAACATCCACCATTGTATTCTTGTAAGCCAATCACAAAACATGTAGACTGATCTACCAACCTTCACGAATGACCTTGATACAGTAAAAATTCACCCTTTACAATGGGTATGTTATGTATGGTTGAATTTCTTTTAAAAATATATTAAAAAAGCCAGTTCACCTCTAAATCTTTAATAATGCCATCTTTTTCCTCGATAAGTCTCATTTTCTGATCTAGCTCCGATAATTCTCCTTTGCTTTCTTCGTTGTCTTTCGTTGCGTCATGGGTTGTCTTCTCGACAGTACACATCGTTCGAGGCAAAAATGGACGAATATTTTCACACGATTTCCCTTCGAAATTTAGCACCAATTTTCGAGTTTTCGACAGAAAACGACCCGAGAATACCCTTGTTACCAGCGGCCGTAACATTTTAGCATCAAAACGCAAAAATACACAGAAAATTTAACGAAAATTTTGCACTCTTGCATCAGAATATCAATTTCCACATGGTGCAACAACGAATTACGCAACGAAAAGAATGGACTCTACATTGCAGAAACAATTCACTCCCCCCGTGCGCTTAAACTGGATGGGCTAATTCTCTACAAATTTTATAAAATAATTTGATGCTATCATTATTATTACTTTTTTATAATCCAAAACGCAAAAAGCTACAGTGATGTGCCTGAAAATCTCAAAAACTTTCAAAACATGACAGTAAAGTCGCGTGACGTTGTGCAACAATATGTCGCCTTTCTACTTGAGTACGTCTGAAAAAGCAACAATTATGGGAGTAACTTGGTTTTATAAATGTCGTCTAAGATTACGCTAAAATTTGCGTATTTTATGAAAAATTGACGTGGAATTTATTGAAGTTTAGGTTTCAAAAATATTTCAAAAACGACTTCCCCCTGTCGCCATATTAAAAATTTTTGGCGGGTCGAATTTTCGGCGAGGTTGCTAAGCACGCTTTTGATTAAAGCACGCGAGAGTGGAAGTTGTCTTTTTGTTGAGAGAAGAAGGGTTGAAAATTTCTACAATTCAAGGCTATGGCAACGACTGCGAGCCCTAGGAAAGCCAGGAAAGTAGAAGGGGAAGCTAACGGAGGAGACGAACATGAGATTGTTGAGGAAATCGACAGTGTTCAAAATGAAATCGACACGCTAAACGAGAAAGCCTCAGAAGAGATATTAAAGGTGGAACAAAAGTTTAATCTGTTGAGGAAGCCGCATTTTGAACGGCGGACAGAACTCATTTCGAGAATTCCACATTTTTGGGTCACTGCAGTATCCTTGAAAATTTGTATTTTCGTTGCATATTCTGATATTCAGGAAAACAATAATGAAAAATAATTTTCTTCCTCCCGGAGTAAAATTGGTTTAAAATTATTGCACGGGGGGTTGTGCATTGCAAAGCGCATTGTCATAATCATCCGATTCCTTTTAATGTTTTATCTATTTGGTTTTTCAAGTCTTGCATGCAACTTATTCCTGAAAGTGACCCACAGTACAACTAGATAGACTTACAAGATATGCCTTACAACATTCAAAAAATTAGAAGTGAGTTTTGAAATAGTAAATTGAACCGACAGGCCAAGTAGCTCAGTCAATGGAGCACTGGACTAGCAAACCAAACTTGTGGGTTCGAATCCTACTTTGGCCTGAGAATTTTTTGCTTGCCATGGCGAGTATTACTTGGATTGCTAAAGCCCTCTTCTCATGGGCAAATTTTGCTGCAATTTTCTCATGTTACAGGCTGTGATAAAGCAGATAACAGACAAATCATGACAAATACTTGTTCCAGCAATTTTTTGCCAGTGCACCAGTCAGTCAACCTACTTTATCACTTATGCTAAGAGGAGAATAATGACAGCAAAAATCGCCTGTGCCAAGGAGCCCCAAAGACCAGTTTACACTTGCATTTAAGGCTGTGTGCCAGAGGCCGGAGTTCTGCCGGAGCTCGGGCGCTTTTTGGTCGGCAGGAGCTGGAGATGATTTGTTTTAACTCCGGCTTAGAATTAAAATAGCGGATGACAAGCATGCAGCTATATATAACTGCATCGCTTTATATATGTACAATAAATGTTGTAGTAACATTTACATTAGGAGTTTTTTAAGAGTGACTACGAGGTGCGGAATATTTCAGTAAGCTTTCTCAACAGCTTTTTACGTCATTGCAAAACCTAGAAAACCTTCAATCACATGAATATAGCATGTCGTTTAATTAACTTATCACCAAGTTTCGTGTTGCATCTGTAGTTTCAATTCTTCAATTAATCCAATGGTTAGGTGTTCAGTTCTGTAGTATATTGCAAAATACATTGCCGGAGACCAGAGCCAGAGCCTGTGTGTTGGGCTGGCCGGAGCCGGAGCTGAAAACTAAAGTTTGCACAGCCCTACTTGCATTTTCTTGCTCTAATTTTCCTCATCTTAGTGTATGTGATAGAATAGGTTGACTGATGAGGGCACTGATGAGGTTGTTGCATCAAGTACATGTACTATATATCCACTCTATCAATCTTGTGGCATGCAAATAATTGCAGCAAAAATCACTTGTGTGAATGGCTGAGTATGTCTTACAAGAAGTTGATGTTAGATTTTGAAATGCACAACAATCAGACAGATTCAACATACTTTAGTGACTGTCATGGTTGAATAGGCAATCTATTCCATAATTTACTCCCCCTGCATGCCATGTGTTGCAGTCATATTACAGGGGGGTTACCATAAGTTTCTAATAGGTATTCTCAACAAATATCAGTAACCAATCCATTATTTCATAGCTGACAGGTAACAGAACATATTAAGACATGAATAGCTCCAGTACTTAGTACCTTTTTTGTTCTGTTCAACTCCAGACAATTTTAGTTACTAAACGGAAACCCTTGTACCTTGACCAGTTAAATCGAAGTTTTTCTAAAATTCCTTGACATTTCAACAAGTTTTTAAACCACACACAAGTTAGTGCGTTACTTGATGAAGAAGATGAGGAGGCTTTGCAATATCTCAAGTCAGTGGAAGTTGAAGAATTTGAAGATATCAAATCAGGATATAGGATTAAGTTTGTAAGTGGCATTGCAGCCTGTTGAAGAAACTCTTGCCAGTTGATGGGTTAACAGATCTATTTGCCAATTTCCCTTGTTAGCTTATTGACTGACAATACACTCCAGTGCTTCTCCCTAATTTGTACTTTTACTTTGTCCAATACCAGATAATTTTACAAAGAGGAAGCGTTTAAGTACAATTGCCATGAAATACTTAAAAACATTACCTACCATTCATTACATGGCTACATTTGAAATATATATCCTGGTTTTCTGTGTTTTCTCGCTCAGCACTTTACAGAGAATCCCTTTTTCGAAAATGACATGATAAGCAAAGAATTTGCACTTAACGACAATGGAGATCAAGTTGCAAAGTCGACAACTATAAAGTGGAAGGATGGAATGGTTAGTGGACAACATTTCTTGTTAATCCATTATTCACTGCCAATGCCTCTCAATGCTCCCTTCTTATTTACTGTACTTTGTGTCTAATGCCATAAGATTTTACTTGTCAGAGAAAAAGTCTTATCCATGATGTTGTTTTTGTTTTTGAAAAGGATTTAACGAAGAAATATCAAGAGAGCGCAGCTGGATCGAAACGTGCTCACCAAGAAATGCAAAGCTTTTTTAGTTGGTTTTCGGATGTCTCAGATGGACTATCTGATGAGCTAGGAGAAACAATTAAAGATGAAATATGGCCTAACCCTCTACAATACTATTTGGTAATAGTGTCACTCATTTTTTTTTAAATCTCAAGTATATGAAAGTTATAAAATTTATACATATTTATTTACAAGGAAAATATGATAAGAATCATAATATATGAGTTTTAGCATGGAATAGAAACTTGCCCCAAATATTAATTCATTTGATCATTTTTAAGCCTGACCAATAAATTTCTTTCTTTCACAATTCAAAACAATTAGTCATGTTTTATGTTGTGAAATGATATTTCATCAATCTTTGTAATAGACGTTTGCAGGACAGGATGAAGAAGGCGAAGATGACGAAGAGGTTCGTCTACCTTTTTCCT
>JAODVQ020327277.1:0-11968 GCA_025400075.2 Phenganax stokvisi
GGAAATGAAAGTGTGCAAATTTACAACATTTTGTGACTGAAAGGGGTATACAGTGATACTGTGTGCTACAGTGTGTGTGTTCTGGTGATACTGTAAACTGGAATATAAGTACCTATCGATTAGAAGTACGCATTGTGCCAGTTACTATATACGAACTTTCTGAATAGTAGTACCCATGTAAATAGAAGGACCCCATGAATAGAAGTACCCCTCTTAGACTGTCGCAAAAATAACAAGTCGGTATATACAATCAAAGCTAAAATGTGTGAACAGCAGCATTAACAGTCTATACAGTAATATGCTAGGGTAAGAATTGAAGCAGGAAACCTATCTCTTGCCTTCAAAAGACTTTACCGTGTTGTTTCTACAAGCTGCTATCGCATTTCTCAGTGCATTTAGAACTGCACATACCACTCAGGTGTTGTTTTTGGGGTGTGTCAACATACATATTATTATGTATATTTTCTACCTAACAGATAGTATTATACCACATGATTATAATTACCACATGAAATCCACTATGTGAAAACACACGGTGTCTAAGTACCAGTACTTGCGCTTCAGAGTTTACGGACTAAAGAAACAACATACCTCATCCTGTGCGTTGATCTCTGCCTTAGCCTCTATCAGTGTTTCTACTATATCAACGTGTCCATTAAATGCCACTATCATCAGTGGTGTCAAGCCATCCTGAACCAATTATTGACTCTTTAGACAAACATTATTTGTGTTTACTTTCTTAGGGATGTTGACATTAGCTTGTTTCTGAATTAGTAGTTTAACAATATCTCCATGACCTGCATCACTGGCAATGTAGAGAGGAGTAGCACCATCCTCTACATTCTGTTACATAATATTTTTTCGTCTTGTGAGAAAATCAATTTAATCTACTTACTGTACATTGTATGTCGATTAGAGCTTGAGCTTCAATCAGTAGTCTCACTACATCAAGATTTCCTTTATGAGCTGCCATGTGAAATGCAGTATAGCCATCCTATGTACACAAACACACAATCACCTAAGCTATCTGTATACAGTGATAATGTGTGTAATGATGTGTTATGTGGACCACATTTGGTTGTCAGGGACCCCACCCTACTGTTGACATGTTAACATTTTAACAGGTTTTTGTTGCCTAAGGCTGTTTTTTTTGTTTACAAACTTGTACATTTGTATTTTCAATATTGGTGATTAGTTAAAGTTGTATGTAAAGTTTCGTTTATAATCCCACCTAAAGTATGTGAGATAGAGGAGTATACATTTCCCTATTATAATGTAATTCCAGGGGCTATCTGTTGTTGTTTACATGTAAACAAAATTATTTACAGATATTTGAATATGATGCTGCATGGGATGTATACAAAATTTCAAGGCTTAATTACTTTCGGTTTGAGTCACGGCTCTTGAATTAGAAGAAAGAGAAGAAGATTCCGAACTATAGTACAATACATTAGCTCCCTTAGCAAAACCATGCCAATCCCTATATATGTACAAGGGCACTCTCGTGCCCTTGTAAGTGATCAACTTACTGTACATTGTATGTCGATTAGAGCTTGAGCTTCAATCAGTAGTTTCACTATATCAAGATTTCCTTCTTGAGCCGCCATGTGAAATGCAGTATAGCCATCCTATGTACACAAACACACAGTCACCTAAGCTATCTATATACAGTGATAATGTGTTATGTAGTGTGTGTTCAGGTGGT
This sequence comes from Phenganax stokvisi, assembly GCA_025400075.2. Classification (NCBI taxonomy): domain Eukaryota; kingdom Metazoa; phylum Cnidaria; class Anthozoa; order Malacalcyonacea; family Clavulariidae; genus Phenganax; species Phenganax stokvisi. The sequence continues at coordinate 1,706 of JAODVQ020327277.1, forward strand.
AGAAACAACATTACCTCATCCTTTGTGTTGATCTCTGCCTTAGCCTCTATCAGTGCTTTTACTATATCAACATGTCCATTGCATGATGCTGTCATCAGTGGAGTCCAGCCATCCTGAACCAATCATTGACTGAACACACTTTATGATAAAAACACATTTTATTACTTTCTTAGGGATGTTGACATTTGCTTGTTTCTGAATGAGTAGTTGAACAATTTCTCCATGATCATTCATACTGGCAATGTAGAGAGGAGTAGCACCATCCTGTAGTCTCTGTTACATATGTATTATACACTGCCCTTTACCAATAGTAAGATTACGTTACACTTACTGTACATTGTATGTTGAGTTGTGCCTGAGCTTCAATCAGTAATTTCACTACATCAAGTTTTCCTTCTTGAGCTGCCAGGTGAAGAGCAGTCCAGCCATCCTATGGACACGATTATACACATTCATATCACCTAGTACAGCTGTGTATACAGTGATACACAATGTGTGCGTTCAGGTGGTAGAAACAACATTACCTCATTCTGCGTATTGATCTCTGCCTTAGCCTCTATCAGTGTTTCTACTATATCAACATGTCCCTCAAATGATGCTGTCATCAGTGGAGTCCAGCCATCCTGAACCAATTAATGACTATACACATATAACACAAACATATTTCATTACTTTCTTAGAGATGTTGACATTTGCTTGTTTCTGAATAAGTAGTTGAACAATTTCTCCATGATCATTCATACTGGCAATGTAGAGAGGAGTAGCACCATTCTGTAGTCTCTGTTATACAATTTCTAGTTATTGCCACGTCTTTACCAAATTGAGGAATAAAGCACTTACTGTACATTGTATGTCGATTAGAGCCTGAGCTTCAACCAGTAGTCTCACAACATCCAGTTTTTCTTCTTGAGCTGCCAGGTGAAGAGCAGTCCAGCCATCCTATGGACATAAACACACAGTAATCTCACCTAGTACGGCTGTGTATACAGTGATACACAATGTGTGTGTTCAGGTGGTAGAAACAACATTACCTCATCCTGTGCGTTGATCTCTGCATTAGCCTCTACCAGTGCTTCTACTATATCAACATGTCCATTGCATGATGCCGTAAGCAGTGGTGTCCAACCATCCTGAGAGAAGTAATGTTAAGGTTTAACCAATAATAAAAGCAAATCAATTACTTTACTCCTGCAATTTAATGAGACATTCTGCTGTAAGAGTTTATAAATTTGTTCTGTTAAACCATAATGTGCTGCTTCATGTAGTTCAACCCCCTGAAATAATTCAATTACCACAAATTCAGTTAGTTATTTATTGCCATACCTTCAAATTCATACAATGGTAGTAGATATCTCCAGCAGCTACTCCGAGTATATTTTCCTCTGCTAGTAGTCAGTCAGAGCTCAGAGTAGCTTCTACACTCTTCAGGCATGGTAGGATACTGGCAGAGGCAGTCCAACAGATTACCTGACCATCATCAGAACAACCTGCATACACTAGACCTGGTCTGGGGATCCTGAAGTAGCCACAGACTGCAGTACTGAGGTTGTCGTAGTCCTGGAGAGTGAGATGAGGTCTATCCACCTGGACAGACAGTCTGATGGTGTCCTGAGACCCAGCTGCCTGCTCTACCTGACCCTGGAACACACAGGGATGAAGAGACTGCAGGTCAGTCAGGGGACCAGTGTGACAGGCCAGGTGGGAGGGAGAGAGACCACTGGAGACTTTCCGAGGTAGTTTGGTCCGTCGACAAATCAAAGAAGTGGCATACTGGTTACGAAACTGTAGGAATTGTTCCATGGCTGCAATAGCTGTAGAACACTGACATTCCTCTGCCATCATCTTGAGGAGGTGGGGACTGAAGCAGTTCCATAGACCTGACATCTTCCTGAATATTTCTCTTGTTGTGGTAGCATTCTCATATGTACCAGGACCGACTAGAGGAACAACCTCACCATCTTCCATTGGTAGGACTAGTTGACTGAGGAACTGCTCCAGGAGAGAGAGGGAGTCAGGGAGCTGATCAAATGCCTCTGTCACTGCTTGTAGCATCTGCTGAAACTGGCTTTGAAGATCTGATACATGCAATATTTGTAGCAGAGTGCTCGGAGAGAGTGCATATAGTGACTTTTTTTTCACATTGCACTCGAAAACATCTAGTACAAGATAATAATGAAATTCCAATCTATATTATGACTTTTACCTTTTTGAAGTTTAGTAGCCAACGTCTTCTGTCTTTGACAGTCAGTGGACTCAAGAATGTTGCACAGATCAAACAAATCAATATCGGTAATTTTCATGATACCGATAAGAACCAATATGTTCCGTGCATACATAGAACTATAGGCTTTGGCAGCATCTCTGCCATCTGGAGTAATAAGCTCCATCTCCACCATCTCATCAAGTATTGAATCAACATTCAGATATTGGTAGACATCACTCAAATTGAGACCTAACACCTTAGCAGTGAGCATACATTGCTCTGCTGCCATGAGCTCTTCATCATCTATAGAAAAATAATCTAATAGTACAGAGTTGTGTAACTTCTTACCTGGGAGGCATCGTACAGTGTGAAGTGAAGGAAGGGACACCCATTTCTATAATAATTATGAAACATTGTTACAAAATCTTCACCAGTTGTGATTCTTACAAACCCTTTGTTTCTCTGGCAAGATCGTAGCAGTCTCCCTTTCTTCGAGTGGTGATTCCCTCTCCTTCTCCTTTACTCTCTTCTCCTGCAAATAGGTTTGGATGATCTGCTTCAACTCAGCATTATTCTCTCGTAGCTCTGCCTGCTCAGCTACATGAGTGGCTCTTTCAGTCTCTAGTTCCTCTATGTACTTCTTTAGTCTCTGGTTCTCTGATATTACTGCAGCATTCTCTGCCTCCACTTCTTCTACTCTCTTCTTGAGATGGCCATTTTCATCTTTGTATTCAATTCGCTTTTGCTCCTCCTCTTCTTCTCTTTTTTTCTCCTCTTCTAGTGGACTCTTCTTCTCCTTGAGCTCTGCGATTTCTCCATCAAAATTTCTTGAAGCTTTCCTGCGAAAGAATCCTCCCCAAGACCTTCCTTTCTCCTGGTTTATAGTTTTGATCTGTCCCTCTAGACCTGCTATCTCTGTGTCTCTCATAGCCCGGGTTGAAGGTGTTGGAGGTAGTGATACAACCTGTTCATTGTACTGTGACTTGCTCTCTGCATACTCTGGAGTTGATCTGAGTTGAGCTAGTTGTTGGCATATATTGGCTGCTGTTGGCCTCTCTGCCTCTTTGTCTTTAAGGCAGTCGAGTGCAATGGGTCGAAGTGGGTGGGTGAGAAACACTTCATGAAGATCCTTTTTACGACGCTCCAGCTCAGGAACAGGAACTAGGATTGACCCTCTATACTTTGAGTCCTCTACCTTTCTGTGTGGGTCAGTTGGTGCAGGAAACACCCGAGTAATGATCTGAACTATGAGAACTCCAGTTGAGAATACATCTATCTTGTCGGAATAGGCTGGAGCTTTGATGAGAGCTTCGGGTGGCATGTAAGCCAGAGTGCCTGGACATTCGGTTTGCTTATTCCGGCTCATTCTCGGGTTGAGGTCGACCATCTTAGACATACCAAAGTCAGTCAATTTAGCCCGGCCACCAGCAGTAAGAAGGATATTGTTACTGGAGAGATCACGATGTTGGATACCATTAGCATGAAGGTACTCCAGAGCTAACACTATGTCGTAGGTGATGTTCACCTGAACATGATAAGGAAGAGCTCTCTGTCTGCTCTCAAGGAAATGAGTGAGACTCTGTTCCATCAGTTCCATGAGGAGGATTGGTCTACGATTGCTGCGATGACATGGGTCTTCCAATACTCCAAGAAACTGCACGATACAGGGATGCCTCAATTGACGTAGGATTCGACACTCCTGCTTGAAGCGGCTGATAAAAGTAGCAACATGAGGATCATTGGAAGTGAAGAAGAGCTGGTGAAGGAGTTTAGCAGCACAAGGGAGGCCATCGAGCTTAGCTTGAACAACACTGCCATACGATCCTGTACCAAGGATATTTGAAGGCTCTATCAATACCTTATTGAAACCAAAGTTCCTCCTGAGGCTTATTTCTCTTTCTGTTAGAGAACTCTCTTCCTCTGCAAAGCCAGCAGCTGAAATGTCTATTTCAAAGTCTAGCTCTTCAGACATACTTGATCTATAGGAGAAAAGGTTATCAATCTCCTCAACTATCATACCTATTGTACCAAAGATTAATAGTAAGCAAGAACCAGAAAGGGTTACTATAGCCATCTCACTTTAAGGCCATTTTTTCAAACTGATACAGCTTAGCGTGTGGTACATGAAGTCTGAATATTTTTCTGAGAATATGCTTATACAGTTAGCCAACCATCTTTTTAAAAGTTCTTTGTGATGGATTTCAGAGACAAATGCAATTTCATGGACATTGTTGGATTCTTTCTCTGGTAGTGTGCCAAGAAAATCACAGACTGGTCTTACACATAGGACAAATGGAAAGAATCGTGAATGCTTGTGTGGGGACGTAAATTAGTGCACGGTTGCCACTGTCACACCATCATTTGGTTTATGTCACGAAACTGCTTCTTCTTCTATGTCTTTATAACCTCTATAGGAGAGTAGCCTTAGAAATAATGCACACACGTAGATGGAGCACTTGCACATGACTTTATGCACATTTCTTAACCCACTTCCGTATGGCATGGTTGATAAGACATGGTTGATAAGCCTTAGAATGATGAAGAGGTGGTGATTTTAGCTGTGTATACCACCGCACAGCAAGATAATACTGAATGGACTCACAAAGTAAAGCTGCCCTTCTACAAACCCACCAGAAGTGATTACTAAAGTACTTGCTAGGTTTGCAAGCTAGATAGGATTGATTTTAGACAGGTAATTTTTCAGTGTATGCAAGTCCAAACCAAGTTATGCTTGAAGGAAGCCAGCAGAAGGAAACCAGCGGAACAAGATTAGGGATATTTATAGGACCCTGTAATGAACGTATTTAACACTTGCATGCTGTTCCATGAAGCCAACAAACAACTTTCTTAAAAGTTTCATTTGAGGATAGGACATGTGCATTTATACCTGAGAGGATTCAGGTTATAAGCCTCCATTCACACTTGGTGCTGATGCACAGCGATTATTACTGCGATAAGGAGAGTCACGTGAAATGCTCTGGGTCTCATCTGTTTGTTGCCCACTGTACGGTACAAACTGTTGGCCATTTTTACAAGACTGCGTACTGCAGTTATGAGCTCATAGACATTATACATAAACACACTAGTAATGCACATACACTTATAGTTTGTACAAACCACTGGGCCTACATAAACAACACACACTAGTAAAACACGTATATTACAATTAATAAGTGTATTATGTACTAAACAGTCAAAAGCTCATCACATATGTTTAGGATACCTTGTTTTCAAATATTATTTCTGGCAAAATTTTATAGAAATTATAGGACGCATCCCTCAACATTGCAGCCTAAGTCCCATATGCTTGAGTGTATAGACATTAAGCTTGACTGTCAATTTCTACATTAAGCAGACCAATTTTACTTCAGACAATATGCTTTACAAATACAGGAAGATAAATATATGTAAATAAAAAACTTGCACATATATACAGCAACCAGGTTCTGTGATACGCGTGTGCCACACAATTACGTGGTACATAGTGCGGATGGTTCACCACTGGATGGGGCTGTGACTATTATTTGGGAATTATTTTGAGAATAGGTATAAACTTCCAGAATAATTGGCTAATAACATGCACCAAAGTGCAAGAAGTGGGTGTGACTAGTCCTATTGTAAAGCTCAGGTGGATGATTATTATCCCTTCATGCAGTACAGAGGGTGTCAGCATAGAGCTTTTATCTGGTCAAGAACATGATGATGCTGGTGATATAGTCTAAATGTTGCAAGAGGTTCATGTCTCTAAGCCGCTGGTAAAGTGAAGTATGGGATTCAGCCTACCAGTAATGCCTCAATACCAAATGCATGTTGACTTAAGTAAAGTATTCGACGGCTGTATGTAGAATAATCTTGGAACATTTCAAGGAATAATTGAGTGCTACAGCGGAAGAACGGCCTAAGTCCCGGGAGGCACCAATTAGAAATGGCTAGCCTATCTGTAATACTTACTTTGTTATGTGCTAGTTACTGAAGTTAAAATGTGTAATGCATGGGCTTATTTGTGAAATATTTATAAGTGGTGATAATGGATAATCCCTAGTGGCAATGTTGAGTTCTAATAGGAGCCCCCCAGGACTTATACTGTTATTCTGCTGTAGCACTCAATTTCAAGTGAAGTGAGCCATTCATTCATTAAAAGAACAAAATCCGTTCATATATGTTTATATATATGTGTGTCCTCTCCACTGAAAACGGTATATCATACAGTACATTTTCTAAAATAGTGAAAGACAGCGCATGTTAGGAGTTACTAAGAATTATGAAATCATTAGTGCTGTAGCATATCAATACCTTCGCGAGCCAACAATCACCTAGCAATTGAACCTTGAAGAATAGGCATGTGTATATAGCAGGAAATAATAACCCCGCGCCTACATACAGTACTCGCTCTAATTATACGATCACTCCTTCTAAGCGTCTCTTCACAATATTTTCTTTTTTTCACTGACACTGCGATAGAATAACGACAGGATCCAATCGCTCAAGGGCAAGGGCGAATGATACCCTCAACGATTAAATAGAGCCGTTAATACCTATAGCAGACTTGAATCCGGTAAACGCGGAGAAGGCGAGCAGTGGAAAGGTTGTTCAACTGTTTTACTATGCAGAATTCGCGTCGTCGACTCTGGCTGATCTTGATATTCTAAAAATACTATTAGTGGACACCTACCACGAGAGCGTCTTCTCTGTAAAGGAGAGTTGTCGGAGTCTGCAACAAAAAATCGCTCAGGTTCACGCCCCGACAAGTCCACGCCCAAACAGGCCCTCCTCCGTATATACTAAAGCGTGCGCGAATTAATTGTGCGTGGGAGGCTATTGCGAACACATAATTATACATACAGTATAATTAAGATAATACAGAGCTAAGCACAACAATTTACTCTCTCGTAAGTTTAAGCCTATAGCTAACGCTATAGTTATTCACTGTGCTGTGTAGAAACTCATACGACGCACTTTATCACTGATATCTTTTGGTGGGTTCTTTCCTTCTCCAGATTCAAGTATAAAGCCCCAGTCATTCAGATTCAAGTTGGGATTTTTCTCTCGTTCAGCGTCAAATTTTTCTCGATAGGTGTCTCCTGACCGATGCAATAGAAAGTAGTACCACATATCTTTGTCTCCTTCTCTTCGTTTCACTGAAAATGGCTTAATCTTTAACTTTCACTCCCTTGACTGAGTAGCTAAGTGCCGTTGCTAGCTCATTATACTGACAGGATGCAAAAACTTTGACCATATCTCCCTGCTCTTTGGCTCTGTGACCACATGGTGGGATATGAAGACTGTCCAATGTCTTAGCACACTCCCTCACCCACTGACCAGAGTAATTGCAATCACTTTGAATATTTAGGCACTTGACCAATGGATACTTTCTGAACAATTTAAACACATCTTGAAATGAAATGGTGCCATCCTTGAAACACCAGTTCCCTGTGTCTTTCTCACTGTTGCCCATGTAGCAAATTTTAGCTGAAAAAAATTTTTAAAAACAGAATTGCAATACATATTCCTTTTGGAATTTACCAATTGGATGTTGGCAGTCTTGAAAGAATGTCTGTATCTTACTCAAATAATACTTTTTTGATCGTTGCATGCCAGGAACATCCACAAGTAGCTGAACAATCTTAATATGTGAAGTGGCTATATGGGTACGAGATATAGCCATTATATCAGCAATTACTTCATCAGGAAGACCTGGTATTGCAGATTTAAGGGAGCATTTATGCTTCTCAGCCTCTGATGGATTTTCTTTACGATTGCTTATTGCCAATCCAATGTCGTACTCATCACCCACTGAGACCAGTAACAAAAGATTGGCTGGATTGCCCCCAAGTGACCCTTCGTACATATTATACCAGAGATTATCAAATTGAACAAACTGTCCCCCCATAGGAATAAAAGCCCTGTGGTCAGCTGCTTCAGTTATCTCCAGTAACATTTCATCCTCCATCATTTCCAGTCCCTTCATCCAAGCTATCTGTATATATTAACAATGTGTGTGCTAATTTTAAGTCTGCATACCCATTTGTTATACACGTACCTATACTTCCCATTTGCTCAATAAATATTGCGAATAGCTACATAATTATTATAATATTATACCTTTCTGTTCTTGCGCATTAGCAACAGTCTCTCTTGAGACATGGACTGATAATCGTAGATATCAGTGAGAAACTCAGCAGTAGAGGTCTTTGAGAGCTGTGCTGTACTAGAAGAATGGCTAGTAGTGAAATTTGAGACCTCTCTGGTGCTTCTGCAGGCTATTAGACAGAGGGAGGATACATATATAAGAAAATGTTTAGTGGAACAAATTAACCAAGCACTGCTATATATGTAACATAAATATTGTGCATGGACATTTTAAGTGTTGTATACCTGAGGTGGTACTATTTGAAAATGTTTCATGGACATGATCCTGTTCCACTTTTGCAGCAAGGGCATTGAGACCAACCAGACGGCTTCTTAGGGCGACCACAATTACCTGCCATGTTGAAGAGTGTTCTATTTGTTGCAAAAGATGACATGGTATAGTTGCTCTTCTGCTGTCTGATACTTATTCATAATTGCTTCCACATCTTCAGGTTTGAGTTTCAGTTCCAAACCTAAGAAGTAGGCTTTATTCTTTGCATCCAATATTACTTCCACAATCATTTTTGCATCATTCGGTGATAGTGTACCACTGGTGGATCCTACAATTTTGATGCACTCCATTATACTAATGTGAGGTTAAATGAGAAATCATCTTACCTTCAGCCATATAAGAATAATGCTGTACAATTATATACTCACAGTGTGGTCAGTGGAATAATAGAAACACAGTGCAGGGAAAGGAGGTGTTCTGGTACACAATAAATAGTCATCACAACAATATTCATCCCTTTAACCCTAGACGAAGGAGGGTTTTACCAGTCTGGTCAGGGAGGGCGTTACTGATTATATGACCATCTGCACAGAGGAGGGTTTTACTGATAATCATTTGCTGTTGATAACAATCTGGGCTGGGGAGTGTTTTTGCTGATAATTATCTGGAGGGAGGAAAGTTATACAGAGCTTACCAATGATCATCTATTGAACCAGGGATGAAGGAAGGGTATTGTGTAGTGTTGTGCATTGTCATAACATTCTATCAGCTTTACAGATCGCTCTAGCAACATGTTTATGGAGTAAAAACCACAGTGGAATAACAACCAAATTTTGTGTATAATATCATTTTGCTAGTTGAACTCAATATTAATAGACAAAAAATGGTTGTAAATTTTTTACATAGCCCACCCTTGTTCTTACATACCCCTTGAAATAATAAACTTGCATACTTCTGACAGTATGTAGTAGACAGAACACAATAAGTAGTAAATTGCGCATTTACTTCGGCCCTAAAGAGATAGATACATTATGTTATATAACCAACAATCGAGCACTGAACCTTTTGCTAAAAAATTCATGGCTATAATCATTTATGCATGGAGGAGTGCTTGCCAATATATAAGTGGGAGGAGGTTGTTGTGCATACCAACAATCATCTATGAATACATACAGAAGATGTTTGGTCAGTTGCAGTTGTTAACCTCTTACGATCCATTGGCTTCGATGTAGGAGGGTTTTGTTTGACCATAGATGTTTGATGTGTTTTTTAAAAATGGATTATATAGCTCTGGGGAGCAATAATAGGGATATGCACATTATTCGAGAATAATTTTAGAAATAATAAACTTTCAACTAGAGAAAAATAGGCGACTTTTGGACTGTGGGCATGCACAGTAAGAGAAATTGATACATGACAAACCAGTTAGATTGAATACCCCTGGAAGGCTTTGTTGAATACTATGCATGCATGCAACAATTCCAAAAAAAAGCTCATTATTGTGTTAACCAGTTTTAATTACAATTTTGCAGAAAAATGGGGAACATATAATAGGTAAGTATAGATGCTTGAGGATTATGGGTTAATTCTCCTGGAATAAGAGAATAGAATACAGTAAAAACTCCGATAGCGGACACCCCGAGGAGCGGACGCACTCCCTACAGCGGACAATCCTTCAGGTCCCGATTGAAACGCCCAT
>JAODVQ020327381.1:0-31216 GCA_025400075.2 Phenganax stokvisi
GAATGCAATTTTGACCAAGCTTTTTCATCGCGCTCGTATTTGCTCATTTTTACTCATTGGTTTATGAAAAATATATCATTCAAGAGCTAAAAGCCTGATCATTCTGAATATCAAAAAATTGCACCAGTTTACCCAGTAATTTCTGCACAATAGCGTTCTAAAGTTGGATTACGTTTTTTTGAGACACCCTGCATAGCTTCCGTGCTTCTATAGCTATAAGTCTGTTTCAGACCAGTGCATAGGAAGACTTATTGAGGCCTTTAATTGATCCGGGCAAGATTTTTAGAACACCATTTTTTCTGGTTTTTAAGCAAGCCTTGCCACTTTGCTTGAAAATTTCTGTAAACATAGAAGCTGGCTAACCAGCTTTGAAAAACTGAATGCTGAACAATCAATTCAGATTAAAGAAACTCTTAACCATTGCAAAAAATTTGCATCCTTTTTTGTGATCCTCCTTGTATTGAATTCATGAGTTTGAAACGGATATTATGGTTCATGTGCCTTATTGATTATGATGTCAGAATTAATTCTAACCTTTTTGAGAAAAAGATATCAACTTCCACTGGGTAATACTAACATATGTAGCTACAAAATTTGCAAACTTCGCATCGCTATAATTATCCACATTTTACAAAATTTCGCGCCCCATGCAATTTTGCTGTTCTGTTTAATTTATGATGCACTTTCCATAGCAATGTATGTCATTCATTTTATCTAAAACAAAATTAATTTTAATCTGTCTTACTAATGGTTCTCAACTCCATTTCCAATTCCTCACAATTTTATGTCACTGATTGTGGGGTTATGCTGCATATCTTAAACTAGATGATCGTATATCTTTCATACTATTTCCCAGGGTGAGCATGTGTGGGTTGCACCAGAAACGAAAGGTGAATTTGATGTTGCTATTGGAGGAGTTGTCAAGCTTTCGGACTCTGGGCAAATTGCCATTGTCGATGATGAAGGAAATGTAAGTAAACTGCTACCGCTTTCTTATTTCTAGTGAGAGTAACTGGTTTTTAAACAGACGTGATAGTTAATGGTTATGCACTCAAAAAAATAAGAATTGTTATGCATCGCTAATAAATTAGTGGACATGGGCGTTCTGATACTTAGAGGTGCATAAAAGCCGTCAACAAACTTGGGCCAACATTTGTAATTCTTCTGGACCGTCCTTCTGGTTTATTCGTCTTCATTATAAAGATGAGTCCAAGACGCACTACATCATTTATCAAATTTCGCCAAACTGTCTTTGAGAAAAATAGTAACTTAACGTGGCTATGACGGGACATCGGCTACAACGATTAGCCAAATATTGCGAACACGCGACAAGATACCTCAAGAAGAATGCAAAGTTTCTGAGATCTTTACAACATTTTACCCACCGCACACTTTTAGACCCCAGGTAGTGATTATTACTCATACAAAATAGCTGCGAGTGAGTTTATGCTTCTCGTATACTTACACACCACTACAGTGGCCATACAACACTCTGCACACCTAACCACCTGTCCGCACATTATACCAGAGAGTGCCGGTCTGCTCAAACTGTACAAGTTTAAACACAAGGCACAAGCTCTGTTTTCAGGTACTTTATGAACGAAGAGAATTTTCAATTAATATTGACAGTGGTATTGCTTTATTTACTGCTATTGGTATACGTCAAGGCGATGAACTGTTTAGCGTTTCATGTAGAGGGAAGCAATGTCCTTTTATGAATCATCGGCGCTTTTAAAACGGCCCAAAATATTCCGCTGTCCGGATGCTCAACAAGCACGCTTAACTGTGTCTTAGTGCATGTAGACAAGATGTATGTAAATGCTCTAAATAGTGACTCTATAGCTGTAGACCCGATGTAGAAGTTTTGTCATTAATTAACTTGCCAACTGCTGTTAATGTCGCAAACTGGACTGATCGTAAGCATTTTCCTTGCGATAGTAACTTGTTATTTGATTCGCTCCTATCGCTTCCGCCATTAGTGCAGGCAGAATATTTAATCCACGAAGCACGTGTTCGATCGCGATGGGAATTTAAACTAAAACGAAGGTGCATACTGATGAAATTGCTTAACATTTCAATAGAAATATGCACGAGAAATACCTCCATAAACACTCCGGAAAGTTTACCGTATGACTGACTGTATGACTGACTCATGAATTTGCGCCACTCATTACAATACTGCAAAGTTTCGAAGAAACTTTGCTATAAAAATGAACCCATCAACCGAATGATAATTATTTATAACTATAGTCCCATTTTTTCATCGATACAGATAATTTCAGATATCTGCAGATGCCTGCAGTACTTTCAGCAGAAACTGCACTGTGTAGAGAAAATTGCACTGAGACAACAGTATTTCGGCAGTATTTCACTTGAAATTGCGAACGTGCAGAAAAGACTTCCATCAAGCATTAGTGAGCTTACATTTCTCAATGTAACCTTGACGAAGTTACTTACATTATAAATGTACTGCATCTTGAAAGCAAATTTTTTACCCAGCGAAATGCAATTTTCTGATATTACAGTAACGTTTAAGTACTACTGTGACTCTGGAAACAGCGAGTGTTATGTTGTCAGAAAATTATCGCATGCCTCTAACCCGCTATTTCTTGTGAACAACATGATTTTTTAAAGTGCCTATGACATGAAATTTTAGTATGTGTCTCTTTTCGCTTGATTGATTCTTTTTGATGCGCTGATTATCGTGGTAGTATGTATTTTTTAATGGCAATGCCAGAAATCCAGTTTTTTTGGCGATAAAGTTTGCAATTCTAGCTTAATTTTTTCCAAGCTTCGAGAGTGGTCATGACGTCACACGTTAGAGTTAACGCGCGAAATGCAAAACTGCTATTTGTTTTAATATGGCGGAGCTAAAACATGCAAGAAATAATGCAAAATATCTTGGAAAGTATTGCCTTGCTGGTGGCGCGAATAACGAGAGTAGCAAGAACAACTCGTCAACTCCAGGGACATCCATGCATGAATTTCCAAAACCTGGTAATCGATTGCGAAATTTGTGGGTAGTTTGTCAGTCGACATAGATTGGCAGACTGGCAGTTTTCGCCTTACTTGTGCTTGTGTTCTGCACATTTCGAACGGCAATGTTTCATCAGCGACGGGATCTTGGATTGAAAAATGGCAATAATTTCACAACCAAACGACGTTTGGACAGAAGTTTGGCGAATCCAACCATTGACACAGTCCAATTGGATAAAAATACGCATCTAGTTTCACCACAGGATCGCCGACAGGTGCGGTATTGTATTACTTACTAATATGTCAATTTATACCATACTGTTGGATCGATTGTTTCCAGTAATTTTACACCTCAATTGCAGATTGTTTGTGATGCCAGCTCGACGTCGGCACAGCAAAGTACTCAAGAATGTGAAGCTGATGTTTCAAAAGTACAACTTGAAACGAGCATGGAAGAAGATACACATGCCGGTGATAATCCTCGTTTTGCTTGCCAAGGGTGCAGTCAATATAAACGACGTTATGCCAAATTGAATGATAAGTACAGAAAAGCGAGAAGTGTGCAACAAAAGCTAAGAAGGAAAGTTGTTGAACTGGAAAAAACAAACGAAGTATTGATGGAGGTTAGTAGCAGGTCCCATAATGGCATTTACAGTGTATTGTGACTTAATATGTATTTACGTTGCACGCAGCACTCTCTCTGCTCAAATGACAGCTAAACAGTGCTATTTATTACTTTACATAGTGCCCTACAAACTTAAACAGTGACTGTTGTTGTTGTAATTCTGTAAATAAGTAATGAACTTGTATATCTTTTCAAAAGAAACATGGCAATCCAGCTCTAGACCTACATGCAACAGACGAAGAATATATGAGTGCCGAAGAGACCTACGAGGAATCGGGTAACAAGAATACACGGGAATCAGAGTGCGAGCCATTTGTAGAAGAGGAACAACAGACAATTGGTGATAATGGGATACCATTAAGTGAGTACAGCAGAAATTCTGCCAGGTAACTATACAAGTAGATAGATATGGGCTCTCGTGGCCACATTTCTTTTTCATCCCACCCCCAGCGCTTATTAGAGGTGTTCACAACCACCTATTGATTCACAGACCATAAAATATCGAGATTAAGTTAGCAACCACCTGTTGATTCACAGACCCCAAGCTGTTACTTAACGCGACTAAAAGGAGCTTGAGCGAAGCGAGGCGCCGCCGCGTGAGCTTGTTCACAAACTGATTACAAACTTGTGCTGGATATGGGCTGGACTTGGGCTGAATTATGTAACCTATGAACAAGTTACATAATTAAAGTTTATTATTAATTTACTCCTCATTCTTGGCTTCATACAAATAGTGTCCTCGATTTCTTGTATGTATTCCATCGGATAATATAATTCGTTTATCATCGTTGGCGCTAACACATAATTTTTTTAATTCTTCTGAGTATATTTCATGGTCACTCGACTTTAAGAATCTTACCGTTCTATAAATCTCCTTGTTAAATCGTAATGTAATAAAGTAGTCTAAAAACCTTAGCTCATTGTTAATCACGTTCTTCACGACAGCTTTTGCCTTCTTTACTTCTTCACCATTGTCTAACTTTTTTGTACAAGATTTTGGTCTTAAGCCTATAAAATGTTGTATCATGTTTTGTGGATGTTCGTCTTTAAATTTACCTAACACGCCTTGATTGATATTCGTGTTATACAATGGATGACCTTCAGCATATCCGCTGCTGTCGAACCATTCCTCGAAGTGGGGTTTTATGTCTTCGTAGTAGTCTTTACATCGAATTTCATAATATAAGCTGTCCGTGTCTGTGAGGATTAAATTGATATCTTTAAACTTTTTCTTAAAGAAATTATAATGAATATCATAAATATTAATTTTACTCAAATCTAACACAGACGCACCGATATAAATAAGCTTTTCAAGGCAACAGCTGTTTTTATGAAGATGAATAGCTCTAAAATTACCAAAATCTTTTTCATCAATATAAGTAATCTTATTAAGTAACTTTTGTGAAAGCTTGCTATTGTTTGTAATGACGACATTACATCGTTTTCTAACATTTTCGATCGTCTTTCCATACACCGCATTGCACATGAGTTTGTAAGAGTCTCGTTCGAAGCCTTTTGAGATTTTCTTGTAGTTGTTACAATGTTCGATGTAACCTTTCATCCAGTTGGACTCTTTATATTTTACACCACGATGAATTTTTGTGATAACAAGCCCTTGAGATACAAAGAATTTTAGTAGCTCATGGTGAATGATGTAATTCTGCTTATCATTTGTCATAGGAATTAACTTTGTAACACCATTGACCTTAACGTGTTCGGCACTTAAGGAAAATCGTCGTGATCATTATGTAAATGATGAGGATACTTGAGATCAACCTCTAATGTACAACCCCAGCCTTCATCGAGATTGTTCCAATGTGCTAGCTTTGCTTCTTCCATCCAAGTAAATCCTGCATAAGGTAGTTTTTGACTCAAGGCCCAGGCGTACATCCCATTAGAGTCGACCCCTATGATGTACTTATTAGGTAACTTAAGATTATAATAGCTCAAGTTTTATGATTTCCTATGGATTCTCTTAGACTAATCATACTTACACCTCGGTGTGAATTCTCATAAAATAAGTGCATATCAGGGTCTGAAAAGAGACTTAATTCTTTATTTGAGAGCTTTAACATAGCACCCCAGGCAAGTCCAGGCGTCGTATAGAACCATAACGGATCTAGACCAAAACCATTTAGACTCGTTCTTCTAAAATATTCTAAGCAATCTGCTAATAAACTTGTATCCAACATGAGATTAAAGTCGTGATAATCTTTAAAGGTCTTCATTCCAGCCTTTTTATAAATGGACCAAGCAAGCTCGTCTTTTTCTTGAGTAACACCTTTCTTCTTTAAGAGGCTATAAAATTCTTCTTGAGGAGGTGACTTTCATAATCAAGTTTTTCGCTCGAGTCAAACCAATCATAAGGAAATATAGCTTTTTGAGTGATGGACTCCAACATAGTAGGATATAACTTTTTCATGGTGGATTGCGACTGAGAAAATTTGGGTATCTTTTTCACCCAATCTGCTAAGCTACAATTCATAAATTTAAAACTATCCAAGAATCTTATTTCTCGTTTGATTTGGACGAGTTTTCCTTCTTCATCTTCAAACTCGTTTACGACTATTTCTAAGGAGAAACTAACATAATTTTCTGTCGTTTGAGCGATGGCACTAAGTTTACCATCAGACTCATGAAGAGCTTTTGGTAGTAGATGTGAGTCATATTTCATCAAGTTATGAAATAAAACCGGATAGAATTTTGGAGTCTTCATACTCATGTTACATTTTGTGCACGCCGCACCTCTAAATTCTCCAGTAATATGATCATGGTCTTTTACTTTTAAATTATTTGTGTTTAGTTCATTTATTTTTGAGGTAACCTTTACTCCCCACTTATAACATGTGCTTGCATCGTCGTACGTCTTTTTATCCTCAGGACTCATAGTTATATTTTTTGGAAACTTATATTTTTGATACAAGTATTTTACTTTATTGATTAAATATTTGACGAATTTCTTAGGTGCTGTTTCATCAGGGTCGTTATCAAACCGTATGCTTTCTTCAGGCTCGATATCTGCAGTGCTATTACAAAATCGTATACAAGCTCCACTCGGTATATGATGTTGTAACTTTGTAGGATCAAACTTTACTTTTTTCGTAAAAGCCTCAAAGTTTCCATAAAACACCCAAGGACATATCGTTGTTCTCGCCTATTTTTTGATGCTTTTAGTACTACCTTTTGGAAGAAGAATGGTTTTTACAAGGTCATTTTGACTACAGAGTCTTAAGTGTCGATCGAGTCTTGCTTTCGACCAAAAGCAGTGTTGACAATAACCACAATAATGATACTTTTGGTGTTTTACGTGATCCTGTTTACAAAATAGAAGCACTTAGTCTTTGTACAACACAAAAGTGTTTATTCTCGAGTTCGAAGAGCCTCAAGACCTTATAGTCAGGATTGTCTCGAGCTTTTAAATAATTTTGTGGAACTCGCTTAGTCATGATGGATTTATTATCGAGGGTGTGGACAACTGTCCCCAAATCCGGATTATTTTTCTCAAAGCGATGAATATCTTTATCTTGTATTGGAAACTTAATACCTGTCCAATCAAATCTTTCCGAGTTTTGCTTGACAAACTTGGAAATTCGATTTGGATTTTTGTTTAGGTTTCCAAGAGCTGCAATGGTGACAGACCACTTAAAACATTGTCCGTCGAGTTTTCCAGTCGCTTTATCGATAAAGTTGTTATCCGGATTAACAAGAACTTGTTTTCGTGCTAACCATGAAGGTGTGCTTACCCAAGTCCCAACTTTATGATCTGGAGTATTAACAAACTTTAGCTTGAGATGCTTGATGCGACCCACAGTCCATCCAGAGCCATGTTTTTGAAATTCTCCAAGACTCTCCATAATCTTTTTAATCATCTCGTTTGTAATATCTTCATGATCATCACCTTTACGTACAGTGTGATTTTTACTATGAAATCCGTGAACGCGGGAGGCGCTAATCTTACCTTGCTGATTATATTTTACCATGAGGCACGTTAGTAACAGTTTTATCTTATAAGTGCCTGAATTCTCCCTAAAAAGTTTGTTATATAGTCTGATACTTGAGCGGGCATATTGTCGATAAAATTTAACACATTATTGCTCGGATTCGATATAAAAGTTTGTACGAGTTTATCTTTGGATTCTTGAAGAAACTTAAAGTCGAGGTTTATTTCTCTATGATCAATGAGTGTCTTTGTTTGTCTTTCGAGGAAATTTTTAGTGTTGTTGTCACGAATTAATCTTTTAAGATTAATTTTTTTTTTCTTTTGCGAATAAAATGTTTGGTTCTTGTTTTTCTTTTGCCAAATGCCTTTATAACACGTCCAAGTTTTGCTTTTTCATTATCTAAATAAATAAGTTGGTCGGTTTTTGTTTTAAAATCTTTATTTATTATATGATAAACAACTTCTATAGTTGTCTTGGTTGATTTCATTCTTTTATTACAGGGTGTTTTTTTAGGAATAAAATCGATTTTTAAGCAAATTTTTGAAGAAATTTTTAATATTATTATTTCTAGATAGTTTTTTAGATTAAAAATTTTTTTATCTAAATAAATAAGTTGATCTTTTTTTGTCTTAAATTTTTTATCTAAGAGTTGATTAACAACTTCGATGGTCGTTTTTGTGTTTTTCATTCTTTTATTATCTAAATAAGTAATTTGATCAAGATATCATGCCAGAAAAGATGGTGTAAAAACTAATGAATCTTATTCTCTTATTTTAAAGTATTTTTAAGAATAAGATTCATTTTTTTCGCTCAACTCGCTATACTCTCCTTTTTTTTGGCGTATCTTTTAAATAATTTTTCTTCACGTTCTTTGAGTCTTTTTCGTTTATGCTCAGCTCGCGCTTGCTCGTTCTTCTTCACACGATCTAGCTTACACCAACTGATTTCCATCTTTAAGAGTTGTTTCTTAATACAAGACTTTTTTGGTTTATAAGGTGTTCTAAGAGAGTAAGTTGAAGTAGAATTATAAGACAACTTAAAGTCTGGAAGCTTTCTTTTAAGGGATAAGCATTCTGATCATACAATCTTATCTTGCAAGATCATGAGTCGTTCTTGCCTCAACGAACAACAAGGTTCTATTCCTCTTGAGAGAGCTTCTCTTTCTTCTTTCTTAATCCTTATTTTCTCATGCTTTGTGTATTCTTTATATCTTTTTGTCAACTCATGCACACAAAAAGGTATTGGTCCCTCCATTTTTCTTATTTAAACGTGGGTTGAAAAAAGTGTTTTATAAACGATCAAAGATCCCCACGAAGTTAAAAAAGAAAAAAAAACTTGTTAACGTGGTGGAAAAAAATGTATATCACGATTAATTGTGGATCTTGTAGAGAGAAGATGGTTCTTTGTTTAACGAGGTGTAGAACTTATTGCGTTACCTGTGAAAGAATACACTTGTTGGTTAAAGTAGATGGAGGATGTGTTTGTGGACGAAGGGTTAAGCTCGAGGAGGAGAAGTATTGTCGCGATTGTAGAAGGCTGGTTAAAGAGGACAGATTAATTTGCGACCCCGATGACAAGTCGGATGATGATTCTGAAGATTCTAGTAGTTGTTCTGAGAACTCTTGTCCTACCTGTGAAGAACGAGATTCCAACTAAGCGTAGAAAAATGTATAACTATAACAATACTACGATAGTTATACATTTTGCACTCACTTCGTTCGTGGCTCGTTTCACTCGCTTTATAGCAAGAAACCTAACATTTTGCCTACTCCAGCACTCACCACGATCACTATGCCATTTTTTACCAACGTAATATAACCTTGCACTTCTTCTCCAGGCTGATAATAATCACTTAGTTAAGGCATTTTTTCTTGAAGCTGTTGTAATTCTGATTCTTGCAATTTTACTCTATTATATAACATCAAGGCTGTATTAGTTTGATCTAGGTCTTTGTTAGCCTTGTTTAGTTTTTCTCTGTACAACATCAGCTCATATTTCTTTTCTGTTTCTTGTTCGAACCATGCTTCTTTTTCTTTAGTAAGTTGCTCCATGGGTAGATTATGTCTTTGCAGCTCATCTTGATATCCATTATAATTTAACCTGCTAAATAAGAATACAGCTCCTGCGAACGCAAAAGCATTAAAAATACCACTTGCCTTCATCGTAGCTATTTAATTAACTCACTACGTTTATGTTTTCTTTTCTGGATCGAGCTTTTTATATCTTTCACTCATTTTTATGTTCTCTATCAAGATCGTGGTTATAAACGTGATAAGAATAAGTTTAAACAGATCTTTAAAACTATTCATCGAAAGCAAAGTTTCTCCAGTAAGTTTCTTAATTCCTACACTTAACCCAGCCGCTAATCCACCACTTACAATAGATTCGACTAAATGATCTATAACTCGTTTCTTGAGTACTTCTCGGTTCATGTAACTCATTTATTATAATATAAAAAAAATATTTCGCTACGCTCAAACTCACTATGTTTGTGTTTTTAATCAAAAGAGTCTAACTTTGTGCTTTTTCTTCCTTTAGTGTTTCAACATGTTTGTTAACATCTTGTGTTTTTTCAAAAGTTTTATTTGAAAGTCTTGGTAAAAGGAAAAACACCATCACGAGTACACCCATCAAGAGATAAATTTTGTTATTTAAAAAATATTCTCGCATACTGGTCGTGTCTTGTGCTTGATCTTGTATAAACTTTTTTTATTAGTTTTTATTTTCTCAGAGATTTCAGATCGTTTTTTCTTTGTCCCTGCTTGTTTTTGTGTTGGCTTAGGCTTGTTCATTCTTTTATTTTTCCCTTTTTCTTCTACAGGTACTTGTGTTTGTTCTTGGTCTTGTACTTGTTCTTGTACTTGTTCTTGTACATCGTTTACAACATTTTCTCGAACTTGGTCACTCATTTATTTTAAAAGAAGAAAAATTTTTAGATTTTTATGATTCGACGACAATATAAAGTTCTGATTTGTTTCTAATGGAATTTAGATTGGTTTGTCGGCAACTTATAAAGATCAGAAGGATGTCATCGAGATTAGTAATATAATCAGAAGGAGAAAATTCCTCGTCAATCTCCACCACGTAACAGCTGGCGACTTTTCTCATGTTTAAAAAGTCTCCTCGATATCCAACAATAGAAGTACTAGTATAATCTTTTTATCATATTCACTTCATATTCTAAGTTTGTATTCGTTAAGACCGTGTTGTCATCAAACACGTGATAAAGAAGTTTAATCTTAGAACCTTGATTAAGTATAAGAGGAAGTATAAACGTTGGTGGATAACCATCTCGATTACTAGAAGGATCTCTCCAGATATCTTTCTTCATGCTAGCAGACTTAAACGTAAACATAAAACATGGACCTAGACCAGCAATGTCGCTCTTCAACTTGTGTTTTAACGCGTTTATGCTTGTCGTGTTGCTCGAGATGTCGGCTTTGTTCGTTTCGCTCAATTTTTTTTTTGTTGAGATGTTGGTTTTGTTAACGACAGTTAACTTACGATTGGTTGTGATATGGGACTCATTTCTTAAAATATCTTGTTTAACACTATTTAGGTCTGAGGAGATGTTGATTATCGCAGAGGTAATACCTGTGGCATTATTTTCGTTTGTTTTACTTCGTGCTTTATTAGTGTTAATTTGTGACTCGAAGGCGTTTATTTTATTATTTGTATCTTTTAGTTTTTCCTCAATACTCTCAAACTTACTTTATTCGCTTTTCTTAGTAAAACCATAGAACAAGCTCATTTATTTAAGCTTTTAACATCACTTCTTGTTTTTTAGTCAAAGTTGAGGTTTCCTTCTAATTTAAATTGTGTACCATGTCTTCCAAATCTAGTAAAACAATTCCAAGATTTTTATGAATGATTTCTTTTACCATTTCTCCAGGCTTTTCAGCACTCTCCACCCAATTTTCTATGGTTTCTTTATGACAACAAGTGTTACCCACTTATTTAAAGAAGGAAGAATCCTACAATTATTCCCAAAAGTCCATAAAGATAATTTGGTGAGTTGTCTTGTGCTTTGTAAAGTTTATAGAATGCTTTGCATTTGCTTCGTGCTCGGTTTTTGTTTTACTCGTATTTTTTAAAATTTTTTTTCTTTTTCTTCTGGAACATGTGCTAAACTTTTTATTTTTAATTTGTTTAGATCTTTGTTCTTTCCAAATTTCATGTTTGTATTAGCAATGGTGAGAATGTTATTAAAACCTGGAATAAGCTCTTTTATGATAATCATGTTGGACGGGATCAAGATAATGCCAGGACCTATCACCATGTCACGCACGACATTTGAGTTCTTGATAGCCGTTCCCATGTTAGAGATTGTTAAGGTGATATCGTCTAGTACGATTGTGTCTTGAACGAGTTTATGAAATACGTCTTGCGTTTGGGAGGATTTTGCACCTTAAGCCACGATTGACCATCTCGTATTCGCTTGAGCACCCAAGATGCTATAAACATAAGACCCCGTGGATTGTTGTAGCAGTTTTTGTCCTATTTTTGTAAGACCATCAGAAGAGCTTTTGATAAACTTTTTCCAATCATCATTACTTTTATTCACGGTCTTGTAAGTCCAATCGTATTCTAACTGACTTATGTCATATCTTTTATGAGGATTTAGCTTAGGTGATAATTTATAATGTCCAAAAACTTGTGTAGCAATAACCTAGGCTAAGTTCACATGTTTATCAGGTGCTTGATGTTTTATTATTTTCTTTGTAGGAATATTCTTATGTAAAAGTGTTAAGGTCTTATCATTCACATATCGTTTGATTTCTTGAGGATGTGTTAGAAATCGTTTCATATGGTAATAGAAGTAATACTTTGCTATACTACTTATAAGCTTAGGATTCAAATTGTTTGTAATATGTTCTAAGGACATTGCACCTAAATAACTTATGACATATGCCGCGATTAAACTCGTAAAATAAGAAATATTTTCCTCCTTTGCGCTTACAGACTTGTTAAAGTCTAGTTTGCGAGTGTCACCAAATTTTTCCAGCAAATCTTGATTGAACTTTGTGTCTAAGGCTTCCAATTTATAAGTAAAATAATCGTGCTCGTTAACATAAATTTTAAGATGCTCGACACTTATCATTATTATTTTCGAGTTTTAGTTTGCTTATAGTTCCAAAATGATTCCATATTTTTTGTGACCAAAGGGTGCTTGTTTTACTTGTTTCTTGAACGTTTGCGCCTAAGGCTGCTTGCCAGTTCTTATTATGCTTAAAGGCGTAGGTTCCTAAAGCACAATGATAACCATGATGCGTGTTGTAGTATGTTGCGGGAAACATCTTTAATCGTGCGGTTTTTCATTCTGGGTAAACAGGATTTTCTTCTATGGCTTCTCTTAATTGATAATCAAACTCAAAAAATTTAAGATTTGCTCTTGGGTATTTCTTTAAAAAAGCTTGTTTAGTCTTTTCTTTCGAGAAGGAGTTTATGAGTTCTTCAACATGGTCTTTACCATATTTCTTATCATAACAATAATGATAATATTTTTCTATTTATTTTAAAGACGAAAACAAGCGTACGCGACTTAAGTCAGTGAAGCTTGCTTCACTTAAGGTAGAGTTCTAACAAGACACTTCTTATTCTAGTCCTGTTGTTCGCTTTGCTCAGCTTTGCGTTTACATTACTACTAATGCGAAAGACTAACTTGTTATAAGTGACTGGAATGCTTCTTACAGAACTTTCTATGTTGTTATATCACGTGACAGAACCGTTTAAGACTTGATTCGTGGTGATAGGAAGTACAACGATCGAAGAACTAAGTTCTCCGTTGAGGAAATTTTTTATTTTATCTACAATGTCACAATCTATCGTGATATATCGAAGTCCTAAATGAATATCGTCTTCTTTATCAGACTCTAATTGTTCATTAGATTTAATTATTTTATTTTTATCAAATCCTAGCAAGGTTTCAAATTGCTTTAAATTGTCGTCTGAGGTGTTTTTATTGGTTATCTTACACTTGTTATTTACTTTGATGGCTTCTAGTTCGAGTTTATGTTCTTTTAAGGCTGTTTTCAACATAGAAAAATTATAAAAAACCAGGAGAAAAACTTGTTTCATTAGAACCAAGTAATATTTCATCATTAAAATTCTTAATCACGTTTTGAAAGTCCCAAAAAACAGAAACAATTTTTACAAAAACTCTGTCTTCAAGTTTTAGATTTCTATCGAGAAACACTTCTTTATGATCATCGTTCATAAATAAATTTAGTTTCGAGCTCATTTATTTAAATAAAATGAATGATGAAGACAACGCTAAAGAAATGATTCTTCGTGATATTTATTACGATCCAAAACGAGGTTTTAGGTCAGCTGAGGCATTACATAAAAAACTAGGTGAGCAAGAAGGTCCTAAAATTTCTTTAAAATATATTAAAGAATGGTTAAAGACCCAAGACACTTTTACAACACATAAACATGCTATAAAAAAGTTCAAGTACGCCAAGACATATGTCGAAAATCTAGCTCAACAATTACAAGTCGATCTCGAAGACATAACAAGTCTTGTGGGTGAAAAACAGAATCGAGGTTTTTGTTGGATCATCACCGCGATAGAAGTGCTATCCAGATGTAGATTTGCTATTCTTGTGAAAAAGAAGGAAGGAAAAGTCATGTTAGAAGGCTTAAATCTCATCTTGGTAGAATTCCACGCTCGATTCGAGCGTTATCCTAAAGTCATACAATTTAAAGATGCAAACGAATTTCATAACAAGCTTCTTTACAATTTTTTACAAGACAAGCACATCAAATGGTTTTCTACGGAACAAGCACCAAAGCGTGGAAGGGAAAAGAATTTTCCTCCAAGCATGATAAAAGCCAGTCATCCCAACAAGTCTTTTTCTTCTAAACGTGATTATGAAAGAAGAGGAAAAAAAGCAGCCATCGTGGAACAATTTAATAGAACTTTAAGATCCCACATGTGGAAATGCTTTTATAAAAATAACACTCGAGCTTGGTTAGACGTGCTAGATGATCTCGTAGAAAATTATAACAACTTTTATCATAGAACAATCAAAATGAAATCAAGCCAAGTAAATCAAGAAAACGCTGATCAAGTTTGGTTAACACTTTTTGGAGCTGACATACTAAATGAAAGCAACATAAAACCAAGATATAAAGTAGGTGATCGCGTACGAGTCTTATATTATGGAAAACAAGCAGAAAAAGCCTTTAAGAAAGGATATGTAAAAAGTTTTGGAGATGAAATTATGAAATTAGTGAGATTTATTTTGGAGATCCTATCATGTATGAACTTAAAGAAAGTGATAATATTATTCTTGGAAGATTATACGAGCAAGAACTTTCTCAAGTAAAACCTTAAATAAAGTGGACGGCTTTGAAATGTATGATTATAAGCCTGAAAGTGAGTTTAAAGATCCTTTGGAATACGATGAAAACGTGCTCGAAAACGAACAAGAACAACACGAGCAAATTGAAGACACTTTTTTCGATGATAATTATTATGAGGTGGATAATCCTGTTCTTAATCCTAAACTAGAACCGAGTACGTCTTATTCTTGGGAGGAAACAAGAATTGATTCTCCGATAGAGTTTAACAAACACTACTTATTAGGACCTGATAAGGAAGAAAAAGAATTACTCTATAAAAAAATATTCTTAAAAATTACATGGGAATCGATGTAGACGAAAATGATGGTGAAAAGTCTGAGGAACTTTTAGATAAGTTTAAGCTCTTAGTGGATGATAATAAGTTAATAGGAGCTAGTTTTAGAAATAAACCTATTATAGAAAAATCATCTACGGGATACTTTACTTACGATCGCGATCCTGCCTTTGAACCATTCATTCAAGAATTTAACACGTCGGCTGAAGAGTCTTGAAGAGAATATAAAAATACTGCCAATGGTGAGATTCAAGAACCAATTGCCTTAGAACCTTTGAATAAGCCTTTTTTTGATGAAATGTTAGACGAAGCTGCTCAAGAGGACGAACTAATAGATAGTATTAAAGAAAATTTTTCACAAGAGACTGGAAGACAAAATCAACAAATAATAGAAGAATTATTCCTTGATCCAGACTACGAACGCGTTTTCTCTTCAGACGAAAATTGAGAAATTAATCAAATTCTAGAACCCGAGGGAGACACCATCAAAGAAAAGCTGGATCAACTCGATAAAGACAAAAATTATTGGCGAAGAAAACTCTTAAAGGAGCTGGATCCTAAACGTCGAAAATTTATCGAGACCATACAAAAAGTAATAGAATTGTCTAAAGAAAAATTAAGATTTCAAAATAATGCCAAGCTAAAGTTGATAAAAGTTAGAGATGCCTTGGAGAAGTATATCAAACAAGACGAACTAACACGTTTGCAAAGGTTTAAACGATGGATCATGACCAACAAGTTTAAGATCGGTGTAGGCTTGACTGGAGCACTTGCTGGAATAATTTCCATGATCATTACCATTACGAGAAAAGTAAACATGTCGTAAAAGACGATCAAGACTTGCTACATAACACAAGGAAAATATTAGCTCAGACTAAGGACTCTACTCGAAGCATTTCGGGGTTATTAGAACCCTTAAGAAAGACTTTAGGCGTCATGGAGACAAGCATAAGCTTTGTTAACAAACATTTGTTAAAGCTTATCGTATCAACGGTTATTATAATTCTATATTAGAACAGAGAAAAAATAAGAAACAAGTATAACAAACTTTTTAAATAAATGAACGAGCTCGTGGATTATAATATTTTTATCAGTTTAGTATTAGTTTGCCTCTTCATGAGTTTACTTATTATAAATAAATGAGCAAGAATTTTGTGTGTAATCTTAAACTATTAGGAATTTTTATACTATTCATGTGAATAATATTAATTCATTACAATCCTAAGAAGTTGTCTTAAAATAAATGACGTTTAGTATTAGTGACGAAATTTATGAAATAACAGCTCTTGGAAAAAGGCTAGCTATAATTACCTTTACGTTAGTGAGTTATGGCTTAAATAAATTAAAGGTTCTTCTATATTCATTGTTTGGTGGAGAACCATCAAAAGAGGAAGAGCCACCTAAAAAAACACCTTGGATTGAGCTTGGAGAAAAAGAACAAGAACCACCACCTCCACCAGACTCGAAGTAGGTCACTCACGAATCTTGGTTAATGTGGATTATCTTTCGAGTTGGAGAGTGGATCGTAGGACCTATAAACGACTTGTCACAGCCTTTGTTTAATTTTTATAATAGCTTTGATAAGCGTAATGGAGATTTAATTAATAAAGAGCTTACAACTTTTAATCGTTTGTCGTGTGAAGAATTACTAGATAGAGCTTATGAGTTACTTCGATCCACGTTTGAAGCCTTGGATTGGGTGCTAGATCCAATTTGAAGACTGTTTTTGTTTTTACGTGAAAAAATGATAAACTTGATAAAGTTTTTTAAGGGTCTTGATAAAGGATTAAAAGACCCCGAGTAGTTTGATAAAGCAAGGTTTGCTTGAACGGAGCGTGTTGTTTGGAACCTCCTATATTCTACGACTTTTATACTTGAGTTTTCTATACCAAACCTTTACATGATATTCATCATTGTAAAACATTCCTCTTATCACCTCCTTAACTCAACATGGCAGAAAACAAGATTATTAGGTGATATTGGGAGCTTTTTTTCATCCTCCTTCTCTAATATAGTCACGATAATCTTAAAAAATATCTGGAACCTCTTAAGAAAAATATGGACTTGGATAGGATTATGGTTTATATTTAAGTCAAACGTATCAAGTAAGGGGACAAAAGAAATGCCATTTGTAGAGCCTGAACATAAAATGGAGCACAACAGCATGATGGTTTTTGTTGGATTGGTTTTGATTGGAGTATTAATTGGCTCAACTGGTCTCGCTTTTATGGTCTTAAATAAATGAATCCTAAACAAACGAGCGACACAAGTCAAGAAGAACATTTTAAGCCGTTTGTTCTTTCTGATCAGCAAAGTCTTGCTATCACCTTAAAAAACATCATAGAAGATCTTTTCAATAAGCTTTGGCTCTTAGGGGAAACAAACATCGCTAAAAAAATAAACCATTTTTATCATCATGACTCAAACTCCGTCGAGCTTAGAGTTAAAAGCCTAAGAAGAAAAATTAAAGAAACAATCCTCCACCTAGAGGAAAACATTGGTCTAAATCCAACACAAGACATTTACGAGTGTGCAGGCTTAACCCTCCTCATCATAAAGGAAAACATCATAAAACAAAAATTAACAAGCACGCAACTAGAACTACTCTTAAAAAAATCCACTCATCATATTTGACATAAAAAAACTCTCAAAACTCATCGACATAGAAAATGAAAAATCTTTTTTTAGAATCGTGGGAGAAAAAATCTCAGAGTATATTTATCCTGGATATCGAGACATACTAAAAAAAGAAGAACTCACCGAGTTTCTCGAAAACACGGCGCTCGACTTTCAGCTATCCTCTCCTTCATCTTCGCAATCACGCTCGGACAAGCCTCCTGGCCATTAGGTATCACGATAAGAGCAACGACTTACCTCGTCACCGAAAAAACAAACTGGAACTATTGGCCATTTAACAAAGTCGCGCATATAACAGCAGAAGAGATCATAGACGCTGGAGAACAAGGATATAATATTGCAAAGTCCGGGTGGGATAAACCTCAACAAGTAGTATTAGACTATATAACACTTATTCCAAATGAAATACTTGTTTTTCTTATTGTATTATTCGTAATACTCAATGAAAAAGTTCCTCGTATCATTGTTTCAGTATTGGCTAGTATTAAGTTTTCACTCGTGTATTCTTTAGAAAAAAATGACTTTTTTTCTCTTGAGGTAGCTTAAAACATCGAGATCATGATAAAAAAGTTTTGATTTACCTAACACTCCTCTACATGTTTAAAATGTTTTTAAGAGAAAAATATATCTTAATAACACATCCCAATGCAAATCTTGAACAAGTGGAGTCTAAAATAGCAGAGATAAATTTCACGTGTTGGAAGCAAAGCCTCGGGTTTATCTCATTATGTTTTCCATTTCTATTACTCGTTTATGAAGTAATAAGAAAAAAACCTTGGTAGCAAGTAAAGTACTCCTACAATTTTGCTATTGACATAAAGCAATAAAATTATTTTAATTTTTTTTTACACTATAAATAAATGCGTACTGAACAACAATTTGAACCTGAATTTCGTAAATTAAGAATGAGTGGAATTTAAGGAACTCGTAACAAACATGTTGTGACTTTTAATCCTAATAAAGCTAATCCTGGTGAAGAACTTTATGTGGATCTTCCTAAACAAAGAAAAAGTGATTGTCTCACGCCAGGCAGCATTTGTCTAAAGTTTGATTTTAAAAATGCAAACACTAAATCGAGGTTCTTGAATAATTTAGGAAAAGTGCTCGTTGAAAAACGTGTCATGACCATCGGAGGCGAAACGGTGTATGATAATAATAGACATAGCAAATGGGAAATTTACAAAGACTTAAGGTTGCCTAAAACTGTAAGAAAAGACATGTTGGAATTTGGAGACGGTGAAGAGAATCTTAGAAAACTCGTAAGCAAGTCGGATGATGGTGCTACGAGTGGCACTGCTCAAAAAGTAGCCGATAAACTTATGTTGGACACATTCAAGACAAAGCAAAAGATTAAGATCGAGAAAATCGTGGAGGATCACTGCGTGATCGCACCTTATTTCATGGGACAAAACTTTCAATTTAGAATTAGTCTCCCCGATGCAAGCTAGATCATGAAAGCTCAATCGGGAGAAAGTGTAGAAGGTTATAGTCTAGAAAACATCGAATTGAAATAGGAGACCATCGATAATCAGGATTTAGCTTCGAGAGTGATTCCCGAATACAAAGTTGGGAAACGCTTGTCCTACGAACGTGTGACGTGTTTAAAAGTTGAAGAATGGGACAAATCTACTACGATCGTGAATGTGACGATTAATCTTCCTCGAAAAAGTCTAGCCACGGTGGTGATGTTGTTTAGAAACAAGATGGTTACACATTTTGAAGAATTTGTATATCCTAATATAGATTTAGTTAAAGTGACGATCGAAGGTGTACCCAACAGTGCTTACTTTGAAGGTATTAAAAAAGAGGATCTTTATCGAGAAGGTATGCAATTCTTCGAACATATAGAATTGTGTAAAGGTGAGAGTGAGGTCAATGTCAAGAACTTCTACAAAGACAAGTTTGCATTGGTCATAGACTTACGGACGATCCGTGATAAACACCTTGTAGGTATGGGTAAAAAATTAGTCGATACGCAAAATGGAATTCTATTAGAGATTACAAAACGAGCCACAGCCGTCAAAGTGGTTTGCGAAATATTTGTAATCAGTGATGGATTATTGAATTTCAAAGATAATAAAATCGACACCGTACATTATTAAATAAATGGAGCATGATCCTGAACACGTGTTTCAAAACGATGAACATAATGAAAAAGAAGAACTCTTAAGACAAGTCATCGAGCTTTCAGAAAAAGGTGAGATTAAAACGAGCATCAGTAAGCTTAAGAAAGCCAGTCTAAAAATCTTAAAAAACATAAAAGAAAAATATGAGAATGCACGCTTAGAAGCCGCTAATAAACTTATTGTAAAAGTCGTGCTTGAAAAATTAAGTGAACTCTTGGAGAAATATGAGTTGGTGGAATCTGGAGAGAAACTTAGTCAAGAACTCTTCGAAAATGAACTTTTGGAAAAAGACTTAGTCTACATCGTAGATCTCATTACACCTTGGTTGCCTTTGATGGGATTAGGTAGTGGTGTGATCATCGTGGGAAAACATGTTGCATTTAAAAAAATAATTAATGAGTTTAAACAAAACTTTAATAAAACAAAATGTCAAGAATCACCACCAAGCGAGACAAACACGACAAACCCGTCTTAGAAGATCTTAGTAAAAAATCAAAACCGTACAAAAAAAGTGTAAAAACAAGTGATCAATGTTTTAACATGATTATCGTGGGTATGACATGTTGTGAAAAAACAAGGTTTTTGTTGGATATGATTGAGGAGGAATATAAGCAAGTGTTTGAGAATAATTTCTTAATATGTCCTACCTATTCTTGGAACACGACTTACACGAGATGGAAATACGAACAAGATGAAAATTTCTACGTCATCAAATGCGATCAAGATAGCGTAGAACAATATTTAAAGATAGCGGTAGAAAGCTCCAAAGGTTCGAGAAGCCTGATTATCTTGGACGATTGTGCGAATAGCCAATTTGTAAAGAAGTGAACAAGTGAATTAGTAAATTTAGCCTTTAGTGCTAGATATTATGGATTAAGTTGTGTGATTATTACACAACAGTTGAATAGTATTGCTAAGCGTTTTCCTGTTAATATCTCTTGTTTAATTACGTTTTATAATCCTAATAAAAAAGACATGGACCTCATTTTTGAGAATTATTTGGGTCATGTCAATAAAGCAGAAAAACAAAACATCATACAACAACTCAAGATGAAGAAATGGTGTAAATTGATCGTAAACTTGAGATGGCCTTATAAACAATATGTGGTTTAAGTTAATTATGTAAATTGATTATAGGTTACATAATTTTTGATAATTAATCGGACTCTTCGGACGAATCCTCTCCTCCTACCAAGAAAGTCTTTCTCTTGTTATCTATAAAATCAATCATAGCTTCATATTAGTAAAGTTGAAGAGAAATAACCTTAGACCCAATATTAATATTTTTTACTTGGAATTTGCAAACAACATTACATCGTTGATCTAGATGGTCTAACATATTTATTTCGTCTTCTGTTGTGGCGTCGTAAAACTTTTCATTATGGTGTTTGTTTTCTCGTTGTAAAATGTTTTTAAGTGTAACATATAAGAGGCATTAGGGTCATCCTCCTTCTTATATAAGAATTTCTCAAAATCATTCAGGTCTCTTTCATCGAGTTCTGGTCGCTTAATATGCTTCTTATTTTTTAAGAGGTACTTCATCGCACTATTAGAAACCCGTTTTAATGTCCCTGTTAAGTTAGTTTGATAACTCGTTGGTGTTAGTTTATCATTCGTCTTATTCTCTAGAACGGCATTAAGTTTGTAATCATTTTTTGATACATCAAATTTATTCTTTTGAAGTCCAAACGAAAAACATCTATCCGTCTTTAATAATAGTGGTCCCTCAGTGTCGTCCAAATACTTATAAAGTATTGGGACACGCATGTATGATATGGAATTATCCTTAGATTTCTTCTCAACACGATCCTCAAAGATTACATTCTCTAACTTAAAATCTTTAAGCTCGGTGAGTTGAAGACTAGTCATATGCTTTTTTTTAAGAACAAACACAGTAAATCATTTTTTAAACGAACAAGATATAGTCCATCCCAAGTCCAGCCCAAGTTCAAGATTAAGTTTGGGGTCTGATCGTGCGGCAGCGTCTTGCTTTGCTCGAGCCCCCTTCGGTCGCGCTAAGTAACAGCCTGTGGTCTGTGAATCAACAGGTGATTGCTAACTTAATCTCGATATTTTATGGTCTGTGAATCAACAGGTGGTTGTGAACACCTCTAATAAGCGCATGGGTGGGCTGAGAAAGAAATGTGGCCATGAGCCCCCTTATATCTATCTAATTATACATTATATTAAAATTTGTATGAACTTAAAACAATTAATGATGTATCAAAAGGTGTTGATAAATGGTTGAAAACTTGTTGGTTTCACTATGATCCATACTGTTTAATAAACTTTATGTTGAATGAAAATTAAAGTGAGGTACTGTAGTTTTTATTGGTCAATATAAACTGGGGTTAGTTATTAACATGCAACTAAATTATCACTTTCTTGTATATTTTCAGAGTGGCCGCTGAAACCAAGCCCCAAGATAAGCCAAAATTTATAGTATTTTATAGTTCACTTCTTGCTCTATTTTCCATGTTTTGTTTTAAATGCAAAGCTGAAAAACCCAAAGTCGAAATGTATCCAACTGGCGAAATAGTAACTGTAGAACAGCAATGCCCTTCTTGTCATGGAGTTGCACCATTCAAATGGCAAAGCCAACCTAGTCTACTTTGACGTGTAGCAGGGAATATCTTATCAAGCTCCTCCTCAATAATCGCTAGGGCATCCCATCAGTGAGGTCTTTTAGGTATTTCGACACTTTGGCCCAACAGTATATAGCCAAAGAACCTACTATCGCCACCAAAGTGAATTAATCATCCCTTCCATCCTGATTTATTGGGAATCATACCAGGCATCCTTAATCCAGCCTCTGCTAAATGTTCAAAATGCTGTATGGGGTTGGGATTGGCGTTTCGACTCCATGGGCAACTCAGCAAAATATGGTGTTTATACCATGTTTTGCTCTACCATAATGAAGATAGTGCATTGTGATTTGTTGCAAGTAAGTACTGGGAGACTACTTCACATGCTTGGCCGCTCTACTTGTTTTTTTAGCTTTACAAACTTGAGCTTGTTAGTGACATCACTTGTCAAAAACCATAGCATCTAGAGGGAACAAATTTACTTGAAACAAATCTAGTTATAAATGAAAGCCCTGCTGTAATTATAGATATATCTTTGATTCAGTATAAAATGGTGAGAACTGCTTTAAGCATTGCAACTTGTGATTCTACCTATTATTAGGCAAACCAATCAGGCAACAGCAATGCCATAGAGCTGGATGATTGTAAGAGGCGCTTTGACTTCTCAGCAACGACTGCTGGTTTGACAATTCCTGTGCTTAGGTCGGATCTCCACCTAGGAATTTGCAAATATATATGTAGTTCACATCCTGCAATCAAACATTTATTTGACCAGAAGCACGTTGTCAAAGGCATTGTGAAAAAGATGCTCAAAGCAAGCAAGGAAAAAGTATGTGAAAGGATCAACGAGTGGACAAAGGGAGTAAGGAACCACATTTATTGGTGCTCCACCACAACGTTAGGAAACTTTCCAAGGATGATATTAGCCAAGTGAAAATCATTGATGAGACACATAGCCAATAAACATGACAACTACCCAGACCCACTCTTTCCAAGATGTGCCCCTGGAGAATCAGAAGAGAGAAAGTGGTTAAAAGTTGGTATAAAGTTGTTTGTATGTGTGCATGGTGGTCAATGTAATAAATCCCATTAAGTGGAGACTCTCCCCTTAGTAAGTAAAACCACCTGGCATTCAGCAAAGAGAATGAATAAAATGAGGTGAATTGCCAGTGAGTGCACGGAGTTGCCTTGTTCATCTTGTTTTAAAATCTGTCTAATGATAGGTTAATCTCACTATGCTTTGGTGAACTAATTTTACCCCTCATCGGGAAGATTTGTGGGCAGATATATAAATATGCAAAAAAAGACTTGGAAAAGGCAACAATTTGAATAGTTATATCAACTTATGCACTCTTTTAAGGTACTAAAGCATTCAAGAAAGTAAACGGGATTCTAATGAAAGAAGGTGTCTTGAAGGACATTAGTAAACTTCCACCAGATGCTCAGACAAGCACCCTTGAAGATTTCCACTCCACGCTCAATCACTGGCACCCAAAAATGCGCTGCTTTTTATGGCGTGAGACATATTGTAGGTAATTATAATGGAATTCGTGCATCCTAGATACATGTGCCAGTGTAACAGAGGCAAACAGAACTTGTTCAGCACAAGAAGCCCATGTGTTTCAATTCTATTGCAGTACAATATACCTTTAAAAGATAAATAAATACAAGGTGGACTGTACATCTTTATTTCCTATAGTTTAGACACATACTTGCCACTTTGCGCTTTAACGAATGTCCACAGAAAATCAAAACAAACAAAAGATGGGAAAACTTACATGCGTGTTAGTTATCCAACATTTAAACTTGGTGATGAGGTTGTAAGGAAAGTTTCTGTTCCACCAACATATGGTGATTTCAACGAATAATCATTAAAGCTAGGGGCAAAGTCGCCTTTTGACAGTATAGTGCACTACAATTGTTCCTAATTATTCTTTTAATTTTATTGTTCAAGACTATGTTAAGAACATAAAAGAAATTCTTTTCTCAAAATCTGATAAGGAGTTTAATACTGTTGGCAAAAAGTATGCTGCAAAGGTCCCACAACCACCAAACTCACAGTTTCCAGATAGAAAATTAAAAGATGAAGCCATCAAAACAACAAAGAAAGAGAAAGCAAACAGAAGCTAAACTTTTCCCACCAGGTGGCACAATTAACAGACAGTATTTATCCTGCGAAGTCTACTAGAGCATGTGCTGCATAGCAAAGTATTGGAATGACTATTCTTAGAAGTCTGAGATAATATCTCATGGAACTTGCTATTTGTTGAGTGTATTTGGTAATTTCCTACTTTATTTACCCTTGTATTGCTAGTGTTGCATTCGTCTTTCAAACCTTTATATTCAATTGTTGATTGTCAGCTATTTCTTAAGGTGAAGAACAAGCTACCATGAAAATGCATATGAAAAAAGATTTAAGAGGGGAAAAAACAACTAAAAAAGGCATTGCAAAAACTGTAAACTTCCTATGAAAGGTTGTCCAAGAACTCTGTGTCCTGTGCCTGAATGCACATTTTAGAAGCAAGTCTTGATTAAAAGTTAAAGTAAAATTGTTGTTGGACTTTACAGCATATGTTGGACAATGTGGGATGCACTGTGGCTTGGATTTTAGTTACAGATTGACTTACTCCTAATTTGGAGACCAGACTACAGTACGGAACCCTGAATCCATTATGCTTGGCAGGCTGTGCACGGATATGACCCAAAACATATGTTGTTGTCCACCAGTTCCTCTCTCCTGGCCTGACACGTATCCTTGCAGGTGTGCACTGGTGTAACGTTTTCTGATTTCATTGTACAAACAAGCAGGAAGTGGCCTAGTGTTTTCAAAACCCATGTACCCCCAAAGCCATTTTGCTAGCCAATGATAAGCCACTGGACGCAAATACCTATGATACATGAGAAAAATGCATCACTAATTAGAATCTTTAGCCTTCGAAGCACAAAAGGCATGGATAGCTATTTGAATTGATCTGACACATTGAAGAATTCTTCGTGTTCTTACTGATTTTCCGTGGCCCCAGTTTGCTTCTTGTAACGTTTTTTATTTTTGTCTCTTAACAGTGGAGCTACTTCGGTCAAGACAGCATGATGCGTTAGAAGGCTATAATCCATATGTTCAACGATACATCCAGCATCTAAACCGATAAAAGTAAACTTTCCAACAGCTTCTGCTACCTCCTTACAACATCTGTATTCTCTTGCTTGAACGAGATGCAAATGATCAGAATTACCGCATGTACACTTACAAATGGGCAATAACATTGACTGCACTGCTACAAACAGCGATCGTATTTGACGCTACGTTTAAAGCACCTACAGCATCTCTACCGTAATTTCGTTCTCGTAACGCGACCTTAATACACTTGCAGCGAGCCCATCTTCATCTCGCTCGTCGTCATCATCACTTTCACTACTATCATCAGCCAAAGGCTCGTTTTGATACGGTCAAATTCTCCAGCAAGGACACGTTCGTCGCTTCCACTGGAACTGGAACGATCATGGCTGTTGTAGCTTCCATCGCTGTCAGACGAGGAGCTATACTCCTCGTCAGACATGTCAAAACTACAGCAAAGTTGTAAAAATTACAAAAGCCATTTTGCTCGGAGCACTTTGCATTTTTCAAGACTGTTGATTCTAACGTGTGACGTCACTCTCGGTTCCAGTCTCCAGGAAATTATTTATTAAAAGTTTCAATGTTTGCACAGTGATAGAAGCACGTTCTCGCATAGCAAACTAAAAAATAAATATTTCCACGATAATCAGCCCATCAAAAAGTACCAGAAAATGAAAAAATTTTACATCGTAAAATTTCATGTCATAGGCACTTAAAAAATCTTGTGTAACTGCATTCATTTAGACCATGTTCGATGATTGATTGACTGAATCAATTGATTGAATTTTATTTTATTCAAACACGTCGCCCTTTGATAAAAAAAAAAACCTTATTCAAATAAACATGTGCTACTTCATAAAGACTTCTAAGCTACAAAACTATTTATTCACCCAAAACCAATAGGAATGCAACTATTTACCGATAGAAAAGCTATCTAAACATACTTACAAAGCTAAACTACGCTAAAATAAACTTGAACTTCGTATGCGCATGTATTTTGCAATTTCGGTAGGAATGCTGTTACTTGAGACTCCACCCCTAGTCCCTATAGCACTGCACCCGCCTCCAGGTGAGAGATAGATTTCCTTGTTTTCTTCTCCAAACTTCCAAAATGTTATATACTTCCCGATCCTGAAGCGATTGCAACTCCTGTGAAAATAATTTGTGAATGATCAGTAGTCAGTAATAGTCTGGTTTTAAAACAAAGTTGATGTTAACTTCAAAAATTCATGTACTGACATAACTGCATGTACTAATTAATATTATCTCATTTGATATGCTTATTATGAACAATATCAAAAATTATTCAGTCAAGAGGCCTACTTCTAACATTGGCGATATGAGAAACCAGACAAATATAAATCTTTAAGGCTGTTCTTTTCCCCATCGAGCTGACATTTCGTTCTTCCCTGGGATGGTGAAAAGGGTAGTTATGTACACCCCTGCCCGCATCAGGTTTCCTTTGGCAGATAGCAATGAGATTTAGCAGAGACGATGCAACGTGAACAAGGACGTGAAGGTGGCGAGGTCAGGGGTGTGATATGCCCATGTATAGATGTGCCACTCCATTTTTACACCACTTTCACATCTTCGTTCATGTCGCGTTGTCTTTGCTAAACCTCCCTAGTGTTGATCTCGTCTAGACGAGACATGTTTGTTGGACAAGACAAGTTTGTTTACGTGTCATAATGAACCACGAATATAATGCATAATGCGTCTGCATGCATGTATAAAGACTGTGGCAACGACGGCGGCCCGAGAAGAATAATCTGAACTAGAGACCTCAAGGAGACTGCAAAGTTTCTAAGATGTTAGGGAGACACTCCACTAAAAATACAATATAGGGGTATATGAGAGATCTTAAGTTGCTTAGTCTAGACGCGACGTTACAAAGGCCAATTTATTTTAGTTTAGGAGACATCGTCCATCGAATTCGGTAAAATCATCTAAATTCACCCGCCATATTAGACAGATTTAGATTAAGGATGCGGATGTCAACACGACGTGCAAGGTTGCGCAAAGGTCGAGTATAAAAACAGATTTAGATTAAACGATCAAGACGCCTGGAGGACGTGGAAAAAGCTCTAGAATTCAAAGTTTTGCCATGGTTTTGCGAATGAAAATTGTCGTAAATACGTTGTTTTTATCGGTAAATCTGACAGTGAAATAAGAAAGTTCACGTGAAATAGACAGTAGTCACGGAAGAAAATATTTACGTATTTGCTCGTTTGTACTTATAGACTGGTATAGTTTCAATCTTTCTTGCGTTAAATACGTCTAGATTTACTGAAATTAATTTTTCACTTTTAATATTTTCTTTTAAATCTGTTGTTTTGTAATTGCGCAAAGTTTGTGAAATTGCTTTTGAAATAAAATTTGTCACTAAAATTCGAGATTCTGTCATGATATTTTCACAATACAGTGTGCATAATTTGCAGTGGCTCTTGGTGGTTTGCAATCTGTTCCTGATACTTTAATTCTTGCAAGACACCAGCAGTATATTAGTGATGCCGAGTTTATTCCGCTATATGAGCATAACTTTTCACAAGCCTTATTCCCATTATGGAAATTTGAATTGTTTGATCTTGAGTCTTGGAGTAATGAAGAAAGCAAGGTGGAGCTCAGATTTATTAAGTCAAACCTGGCTTCATTATAGCATTTGCTCGCAATTCCTGATAAAATTACATGTCAGCAAGGAACTACTTGTTCTGGAATTGAAGGCCAGTGTATTTTCCTGAAACGACTAGCTTACCCATGTAGATACCCTGACATAGCGATCCGTGTTGGTAGAAACCCAACGAGATATATCTGATCTTCAATGAAGTTCTAGATGTGGTATATGATGCACACCGCCACCGTCTAGAGGGTTGGAATCAACTTTTTTTACACTAGAAGTGCTCCAAAATTGTGCTGATGAAGTGTATCACAGGGGTAATCATTTGGAAAAAACTGTTTTGGTTTCATCGATGGCACTGTTTGCGCAATTGCTCGTCCAAAATATAACCAGTTAGTGATGTACAATGGTCACAAAAGGAGAACGATTCTACCAAATTTTACAGTGTTGTGCTGCCTAATGGCCTTATTGCAAATCTTGCTGGGCTTTACGAAGATAAAAACATGATAGTACCATGCTGCATGAATCTGGGCTCTTAGCTTCTTTACAGCAGGTTGACTTCCACAACAACCAACGTCTTTGTCTCTATGGTGACCCAGCTTATCCACTGGGGGTTCATTTGCAAGCACTTTATAGAAACAGGGAGCTGACACCAGAAATGAGAGAGTTCAACAAAGTTATGAGTGCAGTGAGAGTCTACGTTGATTGGATGTTAGGTAACATCACGAAGTACTTCTGCTTTGCAGACTTTAAAAGGCAGATGACAGTTAATTTGAGTGCTATTGGAAAGATTTATTGTGTAGTTGCATTGCTTCAGAATGCACATGCATGCCTGTATGAGAACATTGTCTCTCAAACATTTGAACTACATCCGCCAACAATTGATGAATATTTCTGGTGATATGTCACAACATGTGAAACTTATTGTGTTATTAATTTATAAGAAATGAAATTTATATCATTAATCAAATACAACAGCATAATTTATTGACTATTTGTTAAGAAGTTTAACCAAAAGTTCAGCAAATCAGGTTGACACTAACTTGTTGTTCTCATGTAAACATGATTAACATGCTTGCAATTACTATAATTATCAAATAATTTGATATTAGCAGAAAACGTCAACGAATAAATGTAATAAACAGTTAGTGAAAGCACCTTGGATAATACTTTTAATAGTGTTATTTTTGATTTTGGAAGATATTTGCCATCAGTTGGGTTTGTTGTTGCATGAAGGCCATCATTTTTTGTTGCATTAGCTGGAATTGTTGCTCTATGTATTGCTCAGACAGCTTCATTTGTTGTTGATTTTGTTGTAGAAGCTGCAACATTTCAGTATGTTGCATCTTTGAAGATTCAGTTCTTCTCTCTTGTTACTCTGCTCCATTTCGTTCTCCTCTCTTTCCAATTCAAATTCTTTTTTCATGAACATATTGCATAAAAGTATATTGAGTACACATTTAACACTCCTTACTTTTTCTTCTTGCAATTTTCGTGTCTTGCCATGACAAAATGTAACTACATGAAAGCAAAAAACATACCTTTTAAATAATACTTACAACTACAATGAATACATCAAAAACTATTTATAATCTTTATATGTAATCTATAAATAAAGTTAAATTGCCGGCAGCAAAATGAACAAAAAATTGATGGCATGTCTCCGTAAAATATGTAAACAAAAGCTTACTTAGCTGCAGGCGGCAATGGCACAAAAAACTCTGTCTATATTTTAATTCCAGTAAACGGCGCTAACAGCAAAATACAGAAAAACTATAGTGCTTGCACAGATGACAAATGTTGTCACCAACAATTGCCAGACGTAACAGTAACAGCATCATTGGCTCAAAATATCGATAGTTTTACGTCAAGGCACGACGTAAAAATTTATTTTCGTGTCCTCAAGAGCCCATAGACGACGTCGAAGCAAACTGAAATGTGAAATTTCGCGCCATATTACGCCATCTCACGTCCTGCTGACGTCCGCATCCTCAATCTAAATCTGTCTATTGTTTTTATCCAGCAGACGCATAACGCCAGCGATGTTCCGAAAAGGTGACATTCCTGAGTGCTTCACGCTAGAAAGCACAAATTATGGGAGGACTGTAGTGTGTGATTACCAATTACTTCACTGGTTTACTGTAAGTTCAACGAGCTTGAATTAGCAAAATGTTGCGTACGGTAGTGTCCAAGTGTACGAACGAGTGGCCTAAGACTAAAGAAACCGATATAGCTTATCTTAGACTGCCAAATGCTCCGCTGGCAAAAGTCTGCCATGTTCGCTGCTCTCAGACTTGTTATTCTTTCAATCGCGCCTAGGCTGAAAATAACATCTTAGAATTTCATGAACTTCTAAGTTATCATTCAGTACTTCATGAAGATCATCAGTTGAGAAACTAGACTGGCTTGAACTGGTGGAATCGTCTTCTGATAAACGACTAAAATCTTGTACATTCATGGTGCACGGCTTTGTAAACAATACTGCCGTCTAGCGCTAAGCATTGCTAAGCTCTCAGTGACGTCATATTTTTGGAACGTCGCTGACCTTATACCATATACGCGTCTGCAGACATGGCTTGTGAATTTTGACGATTCTATCAAATTCAATGATCAATTTCTCCTGAACTAAGACGTTACTATCTGAAACTTGGCGCAGCTAAACTGAGCAGCATAATGTCTTTCTTATGAACCTATAGTGTATTTTCAGTGGAGTGTCCCTTTAGGAGTACTTCACCTGCCACACTCTATTACATCCCGGCTATTGAGTGTTACTCATGCAAGATAGCTGAGAGTGAG
Organism: Phenganax stokvisi; assembly: GCA_025400075.2. NCBI lineage: Eukaryota > Metazoa > Cnidaria > Anthozoa > Malacalcyonacea > Clavulariidae > Phenganax > Phenganax stokvisi. The sequence continues at coordinate 31,058 of JAODVQ020327381.1, forward strand.
TCTGTCTGTCATATACTTACACACCACCACAACACTTAAACCCCTTTTACACGACCAAATTTTCTTTGCAAATTTCATTTGTGAAATATGTTTTGACCATGTACATTCAGAATTTTCAACAAATTTAGTTTGAAAAATGCATTTGTTCAAAAGCTGGGT